>JAVJIF010034573.1:0-64749 GCA_038442645.1 Agave tequilana
TATCTGAGTATTTACCTTTTCTTGACTCAGCAGTCAAGACATCACATGAATCCTCATCTGCTTTTTCGACAACCCCGACTTGATTTGACTTTCCACTGGCACTAGCCCCATCAGAAACTGTGCCACCTTTTCACTTGAGCATCTCCTTGTATTTCATACAATTTTTCTTGATGTGCCCTGGTTTCTTGCAAAAGTAGCAAGAGAAACTGGTAGAACCCTCGGATCCCTTTTGGATCCCCTACTCTTTGATCTTACTCTCGGCTCTTTACAAACAATCCTGAGGTCTTCTCTGTAGAATCTTTTTTCTTCATCATCTCGTTATTCTGGAGTATCTGCCAGACATTTTCTAACTTTAAGGTTTCCTTACCATATATGATGGTGATTGCCAAGTGGTCATAACTTAATGGAAGAAAAGAGAGTAATAGAAAAGCTTTGTCTTCTTTTTCTACCTTAACCTCTAGAGCTAACAAGTCGCATAAAATTCTATTAAAAGCATTGAGATATTGTAAAATAGGCGTACCTTCTTTCATCCGAAGGCTGTAAAACTACTTCTTCATGAGGAGCTTGTTTGACAAACTCTTCCTCATGAAAGACTCTCTAGCCTAAACTAAAGACCAGCAGTTGTCATCTTATTCATCACGTTGTAGAGGGCCTCATCTGATAGGCATAGTATGATCGTCACCTTTGCGCGAAAGTCGATGTTGTTCTACTCATCATCCTCCCTTTATGATGGCTTCTTCTCAATACAAAGTAGGTCCTTATGTGTGCCCTCCTTCACGAGCAATGATATTACTCGCATCTTCCGCAATAGGACGTTGGACTTCCTGTCGAAGTTCTTCACCTCGAATATGGTTGTCATGATCATCTTGCTAGCTGATTAGTCTCTAAAATTGCATACATACCACACCTTCATATTTATTTAATATTAAATTCTGTTAATAATACCTCTCTTGTATGTTTCTAGGTCCATAGCATGAAATGAAGAAGAAACCCAAAATCCCATTTAATTGGTGATTAAAAGCCTACAAAATAGCCATTGATCTTGGAGGGTGATTTTGTCAAAACCCCAAATTCGGAATCCAAGAAGTACAGCTGACAGGGGGACAAGCGGGGAGCACGCAGCAGGTGCGGCCTCAGGATTGCTGCAAAAACATGACAAAAGCCGCGTTTCCACGGTAATAGCGTGGAGCCGTGCGTCATGATTTGACGCGCGGCTCCGTACATGTACCCTGGTGCCCCCTTTCATAAAGTATCCTACAAAAGATGAAGGTAGTTGTAAACGATGAAGGATCGTGTCAAGTGACTGGTAATTGGAGGGGAAAGAAGATCCCGTTGAGGGACGATCGTAAGAGTGGGAGCCCGCGCTGGACTAATGGAAAGTCAGGGATCAATTAGCTAAATACCCGAAAGGGGACTCAGTCCGGGTGGCGGACTTATTCTATGAAATCCGCGGGTTTCTCATCAAGTTACTTTAGTAGGATGAGTAGACTAGGAGAGTTTTGAACCAGAGGTTTTGCTCTGCTGAGCCAGCAGGTAGCTGACGTGGAAGTGAAGTAGCGTACGGAGGGCGCAGGGGCGCTTAGATGCAATGATTCGAAGCATTCTGCACCTATGGGACGTAAAATAACGTTTAATAGAGTCAAATCCATTGTAACTCGGATACAGCGTGAGGTGAATGATGAGCACCGCCAGAAATAAAATACCAGAGTGCAAGCTGTACGGTCTCTTAAAGAATCTCGGATCGGATGGATTCTCTTTTTTCTTCGATAGAATAGAAAGGAAATTCCATTGCAGAGCCGTATGCAATGCACAAAAGATGCCTGTACGGCTGTTCAATTCTATTTGTTTTGAGGAGTTTTTAGGATAGTTTTTTTAGGGTTTTCTTCTCCATGTTGTAGTTTTAGGGTAGTTTAGATTAGTTGTTCTTCTTCCTCCTTTATATTTTCTATTTCTTGTAGATCTTGTAATAGGAGAGAGAGTAGTACATGGTTGGAAAGCAAGAGTGCTTGTAATGGAAGGTGACAATCTATGAAAGGTTCTCTCTTTATTTCTCCTTATTTTCTTTTCTCTAACTCCTTTTACATGTTTAGCTAATTTTCTCTCATGGAAACTAACTACTAACCACTAACTTGCTAACTTATTACTTGATAATCCACATGAATCTAATAGTCTCTACTTGGCCTTCCTCTTTCAAGAGTCATTGATGGCTCATGATGATGGATTCTAACACTCTAATATTCTAACTCTCTAACAAGCAAACTTTACTTTATTCCATACTTGCTCTTATTTAGTTTTGATGGTTTAAGTGTAGCTTGCACTTGTTTGTTGAGTTTGGATGTGAAAGTTATCTTATAGGTCATACTTTGAAACGCTCTTGAACCAAAGACTAGTGATGGCTAAGGATACATGTGACGCAATTATCACTAAGAGGTTAGCATAGCTAGTGGAGCCATTAGTAATTAGTAGTCATGGGTTTTCTTTATCTTTTTACTTTGTTTTAGCTATACAAACAAAAATCAAAAAACCATTTCTACTATGTTTCCTACTTCTTCATGTTTCACTATACTCTTCTCTTTTCATTCTTTATTTTTTTCTATTTGATTCTTTAAAAGATTGAAGAAACTTTAATACACATGTGAACATACCGTGTAAGCTTCTATCGCCTCCTATCCTTGTGGATTCGACTCATTTTAGCTTTTATGCTATAACAGAAGTATCGAGGAAGCCAAAGCACACACACTTTAAATATTGATTTCAAAACATACACTTTTTGTGCGCAGTTTTCCCCCAATCAAATTTTCGCACCGTTGCCGTGGATGGAAACGGTTTGATCTCACATTTTTGTTAACTTTTCTTCTTTATTTTGGTGTGCAAGTCAAATTTTTAGCATTGCAGAAGTCCACACTTGCTTTTGTGTGGTTGGATAAATTCTTGTATATTGCTATATTCTGCTACTAGTTTTTGTTTAGATGACATGTTCACTGTAATAATTAAGAACTAAAATACGAATATTGGATGCTTTAAAATGGTTTAGATATTTGCACCTATGCACGTGTCGATTTCAATTCAATATACTGTATTTTATTCTTGTGTTGTTGTGATCTTGACGGAGGTGTTCATATTGCATTGAATATAGTTAGGACAAACACATGGGTGATTTACTCACTTTGTGTGTTCATTCTTATCTATATTGCACACTTACACAAATTGAACTTAAGGGTAAAACCCAATACAACATAAGGTGGGGAAGTCATTACCATCCCTTAGCACAAAAAATCACCTCCCCACTCACACAGCCCAAACTTTAATAAAATTGTTAGACGTTGGCCCAAGAGGCATCCCAGACTCATTTAGAGATTGACTTAAGGGGGAATTTGTAAGAAGTTGACTCTTGTCAAATCGGTGATGAAGGCTGGGGATTAAGAGGCGAAATCTCGAAGAATAGTGGTTTGGCATAATTAGGCCCGTTGCTCCGGTACGGATACCTCCCACTGATTTTGTCCCTACCTGACCGATTAACTTGTGGTCAGATTCCGACAATGTACCCCCATGCACAGTCTAATCAGTTAGGAGTCGTTTAGGTCTAAGTCAACCCTAGCATAGGCTTGCTTTCTTTTTCCTCTTTCTTTATTTGTTGTTTGTTTGTTTGTTTTTCTTTTATGTAAATTGTGAAATGGATTTTAACAATAATAATTTTTTCTATCCTAATATGAATCCATATTTCACCCCGATCTCATTTGACTCGGATAACTCTGACCTGTCTATGTACAATATGAACCAACCATATATGCCGAATTGGGATTACTGACTCAATATGACCCATATCCCCAATCCTATAACAATAATTTTTAAAATAACTTCCACTCTTCACAGAGTTCATGAGGATTCAGCTCCCCCGAGTCAATTTTCAATCACATTGTCCACAATTTCCATAATATTCATTCCCCAATTTTGCTTCACATCCTCATTTTCCTGAACCACCAATTGAAGAAAATCATCGTTGCAAAAGAGTTTGGAAGCAGTGATAGAGGCCAAAAACAATTTAAAAACATGGTTGCCTCATAATGTCCACAAAAATTTCAAAATTCATATAGTTCCTTTTCAGAACCCTTCAAAGAAAAATCATTGTAGGAAAAAACTATAGAATTCGTGCAAGAGTCAGAGCGAATAATGCAAAATATGATTGACTTCCAATGTCCATCAAATGTTCATATGACTCAAGAATCATGTCATTTTGAAAATTCAGCTTCAATTTCATCATACCAACCTAAACTTGACCAACATCAAATTCTTAATAGTTTGGCAAGTTATCCATTTCCTGAAATTGAACTTGAAGATGAATATGAATCTGAGCTTCAATTTAGTGATTCGGGTCCAATCCTTGAATCAATATCGACTCCTGTAGTGTTACCTAAACTAAGTAACATTCATGAGCCAGTTTTGATTGATAGAGAAAGTGTGTGAACATCAATTCTTTGGTCTGGACCCCATTTTTGAACCAATTTCGACTCCCCTTTTGAATCTCGATTTGATCTGAGTCAAATTCCCGAGTCGGTATCAGTTTTTGTTCCTGTTTCATTTGAGTCCAAATCAATCATCTCCCAAAATCACACTTCATTGTTAGACAAGGATGTTGAAGAAAATGACTCAGTAATTATTTTTAAAAATTAAAAATTAGATGGGGATAATTTTTTAAATAAGACCATTCACTCATCATCATTCTTTTACAGGGTTGTATTAGAGAGGTCACTAGTGAGTTTCTGCAAGATTCACGATTTCTGAATTGGGCCGTATTTTATGGACCAATTAGACCTGAAATCACCTAGAGGGGGTGAATAGGTGATAATGCTAATCAATGCACAATTAAAAATGTTATGATGCAACGATCACTCAAAACAAGACTAGAAGCCGAATATCCCGTGAAGGGCTCTGAACTCCTTCCTCGTGATTCCTCTAGATAAGAGTTTGAGGTGCGTATTGCAATCTTATTGTATGAGTATTTGATCGACAATATGAATATGAAACAAGTGTATATAGCAATGAATATGTAGAGCAAGTACAATGTTGCAATGAATATGTAGAGCAAGTAAATGAAGCAATGAATATAAAGCAAGGAATTAAAGCAAGTAAACCAAACGCAAACACCGAGAATTTTTTCGAGGTTCGAGCACCCAGCTCTACATCCCCGCCTTCACCCAGAAGGATTTCTAACCACTATAACTTCACAAAGAGTTACAATCACACCGGAGTACCCAACTCCACAATCTCAAGTACAAGTATTCCTTGGTGATCAAAAGACCACAAACTCTCTTTTGAAAAATTCTTTTCCCTTACAAAAGCCCTGTAGAACAATGAGTAGGATTGAAGCTCTAGTATTGTAAGTGGAAAAAGAAAATGAATTTTGAGAGAGCTTTGAAACAGAAACTTCAGAAATGAGAGAGATTTTTCAGCACAAAAACCAAGAACAAAACTCTTTTGAAAACCTTTAAACTTTGAATAATTTTTGCAAATTGATTGTTGTATCTCCCACAACCCTAAACACCCCTATTTATAGGATAGAGCTAGGGATTAAAGGGTAAACTAATACAATAGGTAATTAGGAAGTATTTGACCCAAAAACAGCCCCTAAACTCGTTTAGAGACAAAAAGGACGATTTAAAACGTGCTTAAAAATGTAGCCGTTAAGGCTAAAACACAGCCTCGTCGACCGGCCGATCGACTGGGTTTCAAAATAAGAGCCGTTGCAGTCCACGGTCGACCGCCCGGTCGACCGAAACAAATAGAGAGTAGCTTGCTTCCAGTCGGTCGACCGAACAGGGGTCCGGTCGACCGCCCGGTCGACCGGGAGACGTGCACACATGCACGCACCCAAACGGTCAGATTTCCGGCCGACCGGTCGGTCGACCGATCTGACCTGAAACAGAGTCGGTCGACCGCCGGTCGACCGCCTCAGGTCAAAAATTGAATTTTGAAAAGGATTTTCAAAGGGATTTTGATAGTTTTCAAAATAGTGTTTATCATAACTAGGTATAATATACAAAATGGAGTTTGTAAGTAATAAACTATATTTAAAAATATTTTGTATATATATATATAGGAGAGATTTTTAGAAAAGACATGTGCGCAAAAACTTGTGTGTAGGAATTTTGAGCTTCAAACCTATTCACTATTCTTTAACGAACTATAAAACTAAAAACAAATCTAATGAAGTCTCTGAGCCATGCAATGTCATGCTAGAGCCTTCTCTTCTATGGACATTTCCGCTTGTGCCATTTGCCTTATTTGCTCCATGAACCTAGAAAACCTTGCAATAGCTAAGCAATGGCCTTCATAAATGGTACTAACCTGAAACTCATCTTAAATAAATTTATTAGTACCATATAGCTTCTATGTGTTTTGTTATCATCAAAACTTTAAACAAATGGAGAGTGTAACCTTTTGGGCCAACAATCTCCCCCTTTTTGATGATGACAAAACATATAGGCTATATCAAAAATATATAAAGAGAGAGGTAAAATCCCCCCTCAAATTATGCTATATTAAACAAGTAAAAGCAATATAAGAACCGTAAAGAACAATAATTTGAATTTTTAAATAGCAAGTTTGAATTTTTAAATAGCAAGTAAAAACATGAAACATGAGACTAAAAACTCTTGCTAAAAACTCTTGCAAAAACATATACACTTGCAAAACTCATATATACCTCATATTTCTCCCCATTTTTGTCATACATCAAAAAGGGATAAAGAGACAAGAAAAATATTTTTATTCAATAACACAAACATTAAGTTCACCACATATAAAGGAAAATCTATTAAAATCAAGTGGTTTAGTGAAAATATCGGCAAGTTGCAAATCCGAAGAAACATAATCAATCTCTATATCACCTGTCTCAAAATGATCTCTAAGAAAGTAATATCTAATCTCAATGTGCTTGGTCTTACTATGTTGATTTGCATTCTTAGTCATATGAATAATACTAGTATTATCACAAAATATTTTTATATGGTCATAATGCAAATCATAATCAAGGAGAGTATGTTTCATCCAAAGGACTTGTGCACAACAAGCCCCGCCGCAACATACTCCGCCTCGGCGGTTGAGAAGCTACCGAATTTTGTTTCTTAGAGGACCATGAAACAAGACAATTACCAAGAAATTGACATGTCCCACTAGTACTCTTTCTATCCACTCTACAACCCGCATAGTCGGCATCCGAAAACTCGTCATAGAAAAATCTCCGGTTTTCGGAAACCAAAGACCCATTCCAATAGTGCCCTTAATATAACGAATGATGCGTTTTACCGCAATAAGATGAGACTCTTTAGGACACGATTGGAATCTAGCACAAAAACACACACTAAACATGATATCCGGCCTACTTGCTATTAAATACAACAAACTACCAATCATGCTTCTATATAACTTAATATCAACACATTTACCTTGGTCATCCTTATCAAGTTTGGTGGTAGTTGCCATGGGAGTGTTGCAAATTTTCGAACCTTCAAGTCCAAATTTCTTTATGAGTTCCTTTGAGTACTTGGCTTGACATATGAATATTCCATTCCGCATTTGCTTGATTTGGAGTCCAAGAAAGAAGTTTAATTCACCCATTGAAGACATCTCAAATTCACGTTTCATACACTTTTCAAACTCCTTGCAAAGAAACTCATTAGTAGAACTAAAAATTATATCATCAACATAAATTTGCACTATAAGAATGTCACTATCAACATGCTTAGTAAATAATGTTTTGTCTACTTTGCCTTTAATAAAATCATTTGAAATAAGAAAACTAGAAAGCCTTTCATACCAAGCTCTAGGAGCTTGCTTTAATCCATACAAAGCTTTATCAAGTTTAAAAATAAAATTAGGATGAACATGATCAACAAAATCGGGAGGTTGTTCAACAAAAACTTCTTCATTTATAAAACCATTTAAAAATGTACTTTTTACATCCATTTGAAAAAGTTTAAAATTTTTAAAAGATGCAAAAGCTAGTGTCATCCGTATGCCTTCAAGCCGTGCTATGGGTGCAAAGGTCTCCTCAAAGTCAATTCCTTCAACTTGAGTGTAACCTTGGGCCACTAACCTAGATTTATTCCTAATAACATTTCCTGACTCAATCATCTTATTCCTAAAAATCCACTTAGTACCAATTATTGGTCTATCGTGGGGTCTAGGAATAAGGTGCCAAACTTGGTTGCGCTCAAATTGATTGAGCTCTTCTTGCATAGCTAGCAACCAATATGAGTCACCCTCGGCTTCGAGGATGTTTTTGGGTTCAAAATGAGAAATGAATGCAAAGTTACCACACAATTCATGGAGTTTGGAGCGAGTGGTTACCCCTTTAGATATATCACCTAAGATGAGATCCTTGGGATGATTTGTAGCGAATCTCCAATCTTTTAGAAGTGGTTGAGAGCTTTCAACTTCATCCTTTTGAACATCACCAATGGATTCTTGTTTTTCTTCTTGAATGGGTGAGTCCTTCAAGGATAGTTTCTCCATGTCCTCGCCTAATGAGTCAAACTCTACAACATTCTCAATAACAATAATAGATTCTTCAAATTTAACATGCATGGATTCTTCAAAAGTAAGAGAAGATTTATTGAATACTCTATAAGCTTTGCTAGTAGTAGAATATCCAACAAATATTGCTTCATAGGCCTTAGCATCAAATTTACCCAAGTTATCTTTAGTATTCAAAACAAAACACTTGCATCCAAAAACTTTGAAATATGAAACATTTGGTTTTCTTAAATGATAAATTTCAAACGATGTCTTGAAAGTATTTTTACACAAATAAATACGGTTTGATATGTAGCATGCGGTGTTTACGGCCTCGGCCCATAGATATTGAGGGAGGTCATATTCACTTATCATAGTCCTAGCCATCTCTTGAAGGGTTCTATTCTTTCTTTCTACAACTCTATTTTGTTGTGAAGTTCTAGGACATGACATTTCATGCTTAATTTTCTTTTCATCACAATAAGTCATGAAGAGTTGGTTAATGAACTCACCACCTCTATCACTTCTTATTTTCAAAATCGAAAAACCTTTTTCTTTTTCAAAAATCTTAAAATGCGAAAAAGTTTGATCTTTGTGTTCCAAAAAAAAACCAAGTGAACCGGGAAAATCATCAACTAAAACAAAAGCATATCTACTACCATTTGAGCTTTTAGTTTTAGTTGGTCCAAAAAGATCCATGTGAATTAATTCTAATGGCCTAGTTGACATGATATCCTTGATTGGTTTGAAAGAATACTTGGTTTGTTTCCCAAGTTGGCACGCACCACAAATGCGGTCTTTTTCAAACTTCAAGCAAGGAATACCCTTCACCAATTCCTTAGAATTAATCCTAGCAAGATGATCAAAAGATGCATGTCCTAATCTTCTATGCCAAAGCCAAGAAACCTCATCAAAAGCATTTAAGCATTTAGTAGAACAATCCAAATTTAGCATGTCAATGATATAGAAATTATTATCACGAAAACCAGTGAGAATACAATCATTGGTTTTACAATCAAAAATTTTGCAAGAAGAATCATCAAACACAACTTTAAGACCACGGTCACAAAGTTGACTTATACTAAGCAAGTTATGTTTAAGTCCATCAACAAGAACAACATTTTCTATAATAGGAGATGCACCAATTTGAATGTTACCTATACCGATGATAGTGCCCTTGGAATTATCTCCGAAGGTGACGGTGCCACCTTCAACGTACCTTGATAGGGTTGTAAAGTTGTTAATATCCCATGTCATATGTCTTGAACAACCACTATCAAGGTACCACCGCTCCTTACGTCTTGGAGCCTTGGTGTGTACCTACATCAAATAATTTAGGATTTGATTTTGGTACCCATATTTTCTTGGGTCCTAAAGTGTAAATGTCATGAACCCACACAAGATTATTAGATCTATTTATTTGATCATAGCAAAATTTAGCTAAGTGGCCATTTCGACCACAATAAGTACATCTATAAACTCTTCCATATTTAAATGCATAATGAGTGTGTAGCTTACTAGCATGTGACTTGTGTGCATGAGTAGTTTTAACATGTGAAGTGTTGACATGGTGAGCATTTTTAGCATGGGTTGTTTTATCATTCTTAACATGTGGAGTGTGCTTCTTTGAAAACATTTCCTCTAATTTTTTAGTATTAAAAGCACAATCTTTTAAAACATTTTCAAAATCAATAATTCTAGTTTTTAACAAAGAAAATTCATTTTCATCAACTTTTGAAAATTTAGCTTTACAAGCAACTTTATAAGCATCAAATTCTCTTTTACTTGAAATAAGATTAGAAGAAATTTCTTCCTTTTCTTTTGAAACAATTGCAAGTTGGTTTTTAAGCAACTCAATTTCCTTTTTCAATTTAGAGCATTCTACCTTTTTATCATCAAAGCTTTCAGAAAGTTCAACAAAAGCATGTTCTAGCATTTCTCTACTTATTTCATTTTCTTCATCAAGAGGTTGAGTGGTTACCTTGGGTGTGTTTTCCATGAAACACATATTTGCTGTGTCGACCTCATCTTCGAATTCACTTTCCGAATCCTAAGTGGCTTTGTATGCTTTCTTTTCAACCGGCCTCTTTTGCTTCAAGGAGGAAGTCACCTTTTTCTTGAACTCGGGACATTCAGCCATGATATGTCCGGGTTTCCGACAATTGTAGCATATGATTCTTCTCTCCTCCTTTCCTTCCAATTTCCTTCTATAGTTGAGTTTATTCTTGCGATACATCCTCTTCACATTTCTTACTAGGAGAGATAGCTCCTCATCGTCTTCTTCATCTTCTTCATCATCGTCGATAGCAGAGGAAGACTTGAAGGCTATGGACTTCTTCTTTTGAGGTACCGCTTCTTCTCTTGCCTTCTTTTCCATCTCATGAGTTTTAAGGTTTCTAATAAGACTTATGAGATCCATCTCATCTTTATCATTCAACTCCTTTAAGGTGGTTGCCTTGATCTCCCATGATGAAGGAAGAGCTCGTATCACTTTGCGCACCTTTTGGTCGTTGCTTATATCATCACCTAGAGAAGAAAGAGTATTAGTAATCTTAGTAAACTTGATAATCATAGAATCAATAGACTCATCTTCAAGCATTTTGAAACTTTCATATTGGGACCTCAAGAGATCTAGTTTAGCTCTCTTTACTTGTGATGTCCCCTCGTGTGTGACCAATAAGTGTTGCCAAATCTCATAGGCGGATTGGCAATGTATAACCCGTGTAAGATCATCCTCATTCAAGGCGGTGAGAAGGGAATTTTGAGCCTTAGAATTAGCCTCATATTCTTTGTAGGTAAAGTCGGACCAAGTGCTCTCCTCACTATCGGGTCTACTATAAGGTTTGGTCAAGGATTTAGCAACTAAACTACCTAGGGATTGTAGAAAGACAGTCATCCTAACCTTCCAAATGGGAAAATGGAGTCCATCAAATTTAGGAGGGGTCTTAATGTTGTCGGCCATTTTTACTAGTGTATGAATGAAAGAATGCAAATAGTGATTAGCAAATTTTAGGATCTCTCTAAGGATGTGAAGCCAAAAACTAGAGTCCTAACTCTGATACCAATTGAAATCACCTAGAGGGGGGTGAATAGGTGATAATGCTAATCAATGCACAATTAAAAATGTTATGATGCAACGATCACTTAAAACAAGACTAGAAGTCGAACACCCCGTGAAGGGCTCTGAACTTCTTCCTCGTGATTCCTCTAGATAAGAGTTTGAGGTGCGTATTACAGTCTTATTGTATGAGTATTTGATCGACAATATGAATATGAAACAAGTGTATATAGCAATGAATATGTAGAGCAAGTACAATGTTGCAATGAATATGTAGAGCAAGTAAATGAAGCAATGAATATAAAGCAAGGAATTAAAGCAAGTAAACCAAACGCAAACACCGAGAATTTTTCCGAGATTCGAGCACCCAGCTCTACGTCCCCGCCTTCACCCAGAAGGATTTCTAACCACTATAACTTCACAAAGAGTTACAATCACACCGGAGTACCCAACTCCAAAATCTCAAGTACAAGTATTCCTTGGTGATCAAAATACCACAAACTATCTTTTGAAAAATCCTTTTCCCTTACAAAAGCCCTGTAGAACAATGAGTAGGATTGAAGCTCTAGTATTGTAAGTGGAAAAGAAAATGAATTTGAGAGAGCTTTGAAACATAAACTTCAGAAATGAGAGAGATTTTTCAGCACAAAACCAAGAACAAAACTCTTTTGAAAGCCTTTAAACTTTGAATAATTTTTGCAAAATGATTGTTGTATCTCCCACAACCCTAAACACCCCTATTTATAGGATAGAGCTAGAGATTAAAGGGTAAACTAATACAATAGGTAATTAGGAAGTATTTGACCCAGAAAACAGCCCCTAAACTCGTTTAGAGACATAAAGGATGATTTAAAACGTGTTTAAAAATGTAGTCGTTAAGGCTGAAACACAGCCTCGGTCGCCCGGCCGGTCGACCGGGTTTCAAAATAATAGAGCCGTTGCAGCCCACGGTCGACCGCCCGGTCGACCGCAACAAACAGAGAGTAGCTTGCTTCCAGTCGGTCGACCGAACAGGGGTCCGGTCGACTGCCCGGTCGATCGGGAAACGTGCACACATGCACACACCCAAACGGTCAGATTTTCGGTCGACTGGTCGGTCGACCGATCTGACCTAAACAGAGTCGGTCGACCGGCCGGTCGACCGCCTCAGGTCAAAAATTGAATTTTGAAAAGGATTTTCAAAGGGATTTTGATAGTTTTCAAAATAGTGTTTATCATAACTAGGTATAATATATAAAATGGAGTTTGTAAGTAATAAACTATATTTAAAAATATTTTGTATATATATATAGGAGAGATTTTTAGAAAAGACATGTGCGCAAAAACTTGTGTGTAGGAATTTTGAGCTTCAAACCTATTCACTATTCTTTAACAAACTATAAAACTAAAAACAAATCTAATGAAGTCTCTGAGCCATGCAATCTCATGCTAGAGCCTTCTCTTCTATGGACAATTCCTCTTGTGCCATTTGCCTTATTTGCTCCATGAACCTAGAAAACCTTGTAATAGCTAAGCAATGGCCTTCATAAATGGTACTAACCTGAAACTCATCTTAAACAAACTTATTAGTACCATATAGCTTCTATGTGTTTTGTTATCATCAAAACTTTAAACAATAGAGAGTGTAACCTTTTGGACCAACAAGACCTCCACCGGAACCATCACCATGAGGTAGTTTTTCTTCCCTTTCCATTTATTTCATGTATATACACATTCATAATGCATTGAGGATAATGCATGAGATAAGCGTGGGGAAGGATTTACTAACATAGTTTTAAATTTTCTTTCTTTTACACTTCTTTTTAGAAAATTTTTAGGTTTTTCTTTTCTATAGAAACTCTTTTCTTTTCTTTTTACAAAACTTTTTGACATAAGAGAAATAGTTTGATTTATATTTAAGAAAATTAAGATTATCTTATGAATTAAGAAGACCTAAAATTATGAATTTTTAAACCGAGTTAAAATAATAGATCTTGTTTAAATTTTAGGATAAGAAAGTAAGATTGAAAAGGTAATTAGATCTTGAATTTTTTTGCCTTAGATTTATGCACTTCATACTTACACAATTTTTTGGAATTAAAACAAAGACTGAAAATGCCATAATATATATATATATATATATATATATATATATATATATATATATGATGATAATAAAAATCACTTATCGAAGTTGGGTAATTATGCCTCAGGAAGCATGATTATTCACGCATAAAACGGTGGACAAAAACAAAATAATCTCTTTTTGTTTTGTGGTCTTATTTACTCGAGTCTTTAAGCCCGAGGGATGTTTTCTCATCGAGTGCCCTAAAACTATCTAGTTTGAGAGTCACCGACTAAAGGCTCACTACCCGGATAAGCTAGAAAGCCTAAAAAAATTAAGGGAAGAAGAAAAATAATAATATAAATAAATGACATGAAAGTTAGAATTAATATCCCAAAAATCTCCACAGTTCACAAAGTGCTTATTTTTCTAAGGGTTTTATGAAAGATCAAAGAACCAATTCAATTTTAAATTCTTACATTTAATTTATAACAAGATTTTGCATTTAGACTTAGTTTAAGGAAGAATAATTTTTGTTAACCTATGACCTTAAATCACTTAAATTTTCGCATAAATATTTTAACACTTTTTTCTAATTCAAAATGTGTTTTCAAAATACTAACATTTGATTTCTTTCTTTATGGATTTTGTGGGTGTAATCCGCTTAAAACCCTCAGGAGACAAAAATCTTCCTCTAGGGAAAACCTAGAGGTTTAACGGCTTGTTACGCATGCTCAGTGTAATCGCGTCACCTGCGAAAGTGATGTAATAATTTTCCTAGTTTTCTGTTTTACTCAGGACGAGCAAAAGATAAGTGTGGGGGTGTGATTAGTCTCTAAAATTGCATATCTCATACCACATCTTCACATTTATTTAATATTAAATTCTGTTAATAATATCTCTCTTGTATGTTTATAGGTCCATGGCATGAAATGAAGAAAAAGCCCAAAATCCCATTTAATTGGTGATTAAAAGCCTACAAAAATAGCCATTGACCTTGGAGTGTAGTTTTGTCAAAACCGGGTGCTCAAATCTGGAATCCAAGAAGTACAACCGATAGGGGGACAAGTGGAAGCGCGCAGCCCTAGGATTGCCACGGAAATGCAGCAAAATCTGCGTTTCGCGGCAATAGCATGGAGCCGCTCGTCGTGATTTGACACGCGGCTCCGTACATGTACCCTGGCGTCCCCTTCGCCTATAAAAGCCCTGGGATTTTCAGAACTAAAAGGAAGGAGTTTTGAGGAGTTTTCAGGATAGTTTTTAGGGTTTTCTTCTCCATATTGTAGTTTTAGGGTAGTTTAGGTTAGTTCTTCTTCTTCTTCCTCCTCCTTTATATTTTTCATTTCTTATAGATCTTATAATAGGAGAGAGAGTAATACATGGGTGGAAAGCAAGAGTACTTGTAATGAAAGGTAACAATCTATGAAAGGTTCTCTTTATCTCTCCTTGTTTTCTGCTCTCAACTCCTTTTACATGTTTAGCTAATTTTCTCTCATAGCAACTAATTACTAACCACTAACTTGCTAATTTCTTATTTGATAATCCACATGAATCTAATAGCCTCTACTTGGCCTTGCTCTTGCAAGAGCCATTGATAGCTCATGATGATGGATTCTAACACTCTAGCATCCTAACTCTCTAACAAGCTAACTTTATTTTATTATATGCTTGCTCTTATTTAGTTTTGATGGTTTAAGTATAACTTGCACTTGTTTTATTGAGTTTGGATGTGAAAGTTATCTTATCGGTCATTCTTTGAAGCGCTCTTGAACCAAGGACTAATGATGGCCAAGGATACGTGTGAGGCAACTATCACTAAGAGATTAGCATGGTTAGTAGAGCCATTAGTAGTTAGTAGCTATGAGATTTTTTTTTTTCTCTTTTTACTTTATTTTAGAAATACAAACAAAAATCATAAAAACCCTTTCTTCTATGTTTCCCACTTTTTTGTGTTTCACCGTACTCTTCTCTTTTCATTTTTTGTTTTGTTTTCTTTTTGATTCTTTAAAACATTGAAAAAACTTTAACAAACACGCGAACATACTGTGTAAGCTTCTATCACCTCCCATCCTTATGGATTCGACTTGATTTAGCCTCTATGCTATAATAGAAGTATCGAGGAAGCCAAAGCGCACACACTTTTAAAATGGATTTCAAAATATACACTTTTTGTGCGCGATTAAGATTAACCACTTGTAAGCAATTGAAACTAAAATCACCGCACAATCAAAGAACATTAAATTTAACATGGTTCAGCAAGGTGTCTACGTCCACGGAGAGTAGGGGAGAAACTTTTATTGAAAGCAGAGAAGAAAATATAAGAGATACAAGGAGATCTCTCTCTCACAACTCTCATTGGTGACAATCTGAAGTTCTTTTAAATTCTTGACACACATTCAAAAGGCCACCCCAAAGGAGTTTATATAAGCACGTAAGATGATCCTAATTCAATACAAACTCAATCAAATCATCACCGCCTAAGAGAAATAGAAAACCCGAATCCAAATCAAAAGAGAGAACAGAACTGCATTAGGAAACTCCCAGGACCCGATATTAGTCAACTAGGGCAAATAATTAGTCAACTAATACCAAGTATTAGTGTGACGCCCCAATCCAGCGGGTACGGAGACATCACTGCGACGTATATACGCTGGTCGGAAATACCCTCACGTATATACGCTAAGCATCAGTACAGGCAAGAATCAGAGTGCGAAAGCGCAGTTGTAATATACATTCCAACAAAAATAACACAAGTACATGGTTATCACAGAAAGTGATACAATATTACAGGAATATTACATCATTAGAAATACAAAAGTACATCTATGAAGAGATATACAAAAGCTGAGAGGTGCTCACGAGTAGCAAGAGGGGTCTCGAGAACCAAACAGGAGAGGAACTAGGAGGAAGAGCTGCGGCGATAATCTAACCTTCTGCTGCGCTCCAACCGTCATGGAAGAATCCGCTGCGTACTCTGATCAGCACAGCAAGGCCACCACGGTCTGGTCTCTAGGATCTGGACATGAGAATTCAGGGTTGTCAAACGCAACCCTGTGAGTATAAATAATAAAGCCAAGTGGCGTGCATAACGCGTACATGTGTACATGATCAAGTGATGTGGTCCAAGTATACAGGTACAAATATTAGCAAATAACATAAGGGACATTAAAGGAACGACAGCAAATCATATATATCGATGAATCTGAAACTAAAAACATACGAAGAAGGCAGTATGAAGAGTATAAGTACAAGCGGTAAATAAGTTAAACATGCGATAAATACAAGTATGGACAAAACAAGTTGTACAAGCTCAGATTATGGATTCACGGGACTGATACGTCAAGGGGATAATCCAAACAAGGAAACCCTCATCTATATACCACATATCTCATGTTGCCATCGTCTGAGTTTATACAACTTGAGTTGCCCTAAGAATAACAGAACTATAGTGCATCTGGAGTAATCATCATGTGTTATAAAGAGAGGTGTCAACTTAGGGAATAACATTATAACTGGAATGTACAAGTGTTGCATTTTAATTTATCCAATAATAATAGTACCATTTGATATTTCAATCGCCTCCCTGCCAGCGTCTCACATCACCGATAGTCCATACTAGAGTTCGCACCCTGTAGAACTTACCCGGGTCTAATATGTGAGCACCAGGACCCGAACAAAGGAGAGACCAAATATCACACGTTCCTAACCTTATTACTGTCTGGTTGTTTTATGTTATTCATCTGATCCATATGCTTTTATATTTGCTACCGGCACACATACATCCACTTATGAATAAGACGAGTTATTATTTGAAAACTTATAAATCTGATGGCTCATATTCATAGTGGGTCCCGTCTCTGCCCGGAACTGGCTCAAGGGTACAGGCTACTGCTTCTGGGGACTTATCATTACGCGCCCCACACGACACTTCAAATTCAGGCTACTGCTTCTGAGGACTTATCATTACACGTCCCACACGACACTTCAGAAATATCACCATTATAAATATGACATCATACAGGTTTTCATCAGTTTTCCCCACCCCACTGTAAGTTGAGTACTTTTATTATACATATATGAATTGCCCAAAGATAATATCCACAAGTGTAGACAATATAACAAGATTATCCAACTACGGGAATTAACAGGAGTATAATATCAGGAGTATGATATCAGGAGTCACCCTTTTTCAGGGGTTCAGGAATACAGGAGTTCAGGAGTACAGGAGTTCAGAAGTACAGGAGTTCAAGAGTACCAAATATCTGGTAACAGTATAATAATCATGCCAAGTCCCCTTAAAAGTAATAGTCATGAATATGCAATATAATACATGTGCCACAATATCAGAGCAAGTGTACCAGTATCGGGTGATAGCATGTCAAGTATCAAGTGTTATTATATCAGGTGTCAGGTAGCAGGCGATAAATATAGCATGGCAAGTACTAGTGTCAGATATCAAGTAATAAGTATAGCAAGGCAAGTACCTGTATCAAATATCAAATAATAAGTATAGCATGGCAAGTACCGTATATGATATCAAATAATAAGTATAGCATGGCAAGTACCGGTATCAGATATTAAATAATAAGTGTAGCATGGCAAGTACCAGTGTATACATATCAGGGTCAGGTAACTAATATATCGGTGAGAGTCACAACATCAAATACTAGGTATCAATCGGTCACGTAACATGATACAGGAGAATGACATATGAAATCACCTAGAGGGGGGGGTGAATAGGTGATAATGCTAATCTATTAAACTAAATACGGAATTTAAAAACTAATTGCAATTACACAATATGCAATCAACAAGTGATGCACACAACCAAGCCAAGCATATAAGAATGAATGAACAATGTGAAATGATGCAAGGCACAAAGTAAAGAGAGAGAGATAGAGTAAGAGTCAAGGGATCAAGCGCAAACAACAAGATATGTTTCGAGGTTCGAGCACCCAGCTCTACATCCCCGCCTTCACCCAGAAGGATTTTAAGTCCACTAGCTTGTCCACAAAGGACTCCAACAAAGGGAACCTCCACCGAGGATTTGGGGCAATCACAATTACAAGGAGTACCTAACTCCTCTCCTTACAAACACAACCTCCTCCTTGAGGCACAACTCCAAGCCAACAAACAATCACCTCACAACTTGAGGGATTAGCACAAAGCTTACACAAGGATCACCTCACCACTTGAGGGATACAACCCAAAGGCACAAAGCCAAGAAAAGATAGGGTTTATAACTTGGTGGTCTAACAAACAACCACAAACAATTTCTTCTCCCACACAAAGATCCTATAGAATGAGATAGTAGATGTAGCTCAAGTGTGGAGAAAACCAATGGAATGGAAATCAAAATCACAAAGAAAAATCCTTGGGAAAAACTAGAAATCAAGATAAAGAAATTGAATCAAAATCTTTTCCCAAAAACCCTTTTCTTTGATTGTCCAAACCCTAGCAAAACACTAAATAGATTGTTCAATTTAATTCCAAAAATTTCTTTTGATTGCTGTGAAAACACCAGAGAGTAAAGAAAAATTCGCACAAAAATTCTCGGAGAAAACTGGCCATTAATGGGGTATTTATAGCCCCCAGAAAATATAGCCGTTGGCAGCAATTTCTGCCAAAACAGAACTACCGGTCGACCGGCCAACGGTCGGATTTGACCGCAGGCACAAGCCGGTCGACCACCCGGTCGACCGAAAAGAACAGAGAGCACTGCTCTTAGTTCCGGTCGACCGCCCGGTCGACCGGCCCACTGGGCTGCCAGACGTGCACAGCTCTGTGCACGTCGGTCGACCGCACGGTCGACCTGCCCTTGGTGCGGTCGACCGAGCGGTCGACCGACCTGGCCTGTCAGCCAGTTCTGGGTCTGAAAAACAGGGTAAAAATATTGATAAAAATTCTTTTATCTTAACTAAAAACTCCAATAAACTTGTTTTGACATTGTATATTGAAATACAAACTTGTGATAAAAATTTCAAGACAATATAAAACATTTGGAATCATTTTTGTGTCTTGCAAATTTTATCAAAAACTAAAAACTGTATTTTCTAAAACTTTGATTTTGAATAGAAAATACGTTTTGTCCAAAACTCTTCCAAATACAAAAACATGATATTTAAACACTTTGAAGCATGATGCATATGGATGGAAATCCAATATACATGAAACAAATATATATCATAGTTTTTGACTTTAATTCCAAAAATATGTTTTGTTAGAAATACCAAAACATGAAACATATGAAATAGAATATCAAACTAAGTTTGTCTAAATAGTTGAAGCATGCATGTATATAGAACAAATCTAATATACATTAAACCATGTAAACTTGTTTTGATATAATATCTATTCATGCAAACCAAGATCGGTTAAACCAAAAACCGAAAACCAAAACATGAAACGTGTGTGTTGTGAACTTGAGCATATCATACTATTCTAATCTTTACAATTTGGATCTAAACACAAAACTAAACTATGGTACCGATGTCTTCTTGTAGAGCGCCGTCTCCAAGCCGACTTGATCCAAAACTTCATGATTCACCGAGCTTGACTCCAATGAGTGCTATATATGATCTTGTCGCTCGGGCTATTGAATCACCATGTGAAAGCTTCCAAATCATCTTGTTGAAGCTAATCACCAACTAATATCTTGATTAATGATCTGAAACTAAAATCACAAGATTATTAGTACACATAACTACATGAGTTAATCATCATCAAAACTAGAGTGGAAAGCCTTTGGGCCAACAATCTCCCCCTTTTTGATGATGACAAAACTCATGGAGTTATATATGCATGGATTAAAGTTAAGCTTCAAAGAAGCTCCCCCTTAACTCATGCATAGGGATAAACAACAAATATATGCAATGAACACTAAACATGAAACATGCATAGATATGCATAAAACAATAAATGGCTCTAGATACCAATGAAAATTTTAAAAAACAAATAAACATACTCTAGATACCAATTAATGAAATTTTCAAAAACAAATAAACATGCTCTAGGTACCAATTAAAAAAAACATGCTCTAGATACCAATTAAATTAAAATAAACATGCTCTAGATACCAATTAAACCTCTAGATACCAATTAAACTTAATATAAGCAAAACAAAACTAATGATCTCTTTTACAAGCTCTTGATACCAAAAATAAACATGTACCAAAAAGAAACATGTTCTATAAATAATGCTTTGATACCAAATGAACTTAATAAAAATATAAAACATGCATATAAACATGCATATAAACTCAAATTCTTCTCCCCCTTTTTGTCAATCATCAACAAAGGGGTTAAAAACAAAACAAAACTAATAAAACATATTCTTCTCTTCTTTTTATATGAAACAAATAATCAATCAAGGGATGTTCTCCCCCTTTTTTTAGTCTAAAAACAAATATGATACCAATTAAAAATGTGTCAATGAAGTGAATCTAGATACCAATTAAAAATGAAACTATACCAATTGAACAACACAAATCTTGATACTAATTGATAAGTAAACAAATATCATATCAATTGTAAATAAACAATCTTGATACCAATTGAAATTAAACATTACAAATTTTGAATTACTAAACATAAATCTTAATATCAATTGAGATTATTATTCTTTTTAAGTATATAAAATACCAATTGAAATCATTATTTTCTATCATAAAACAAGGGAATGGAATACAAAATACCAATTGAAAGATGAAATACGAGTTTTTCTCCCCCTTTATGAAATACCAACAAAAACAATGCGTAGACTCGAATTAAGATACCAATTGAAAGCTAAATCAATTGAAACAAAGTTGAAGCTTAAGCCTATCATCATAAACAAGATTTGTGCTTAAAGATATAGGGATATAGTAAGCACAAATAAAACATATGTATGAAAATTTAGATACCAATCGAAATTGATACTATTTGAAGTGAAAGCATACATACATAAAAATATATATGAGTATACAAGAAATGTCAATATTGATACCAATTGAAAGAATCCAATGATACCAATTGAAACAACAATAATATCAAATGTATATCTCATATAACCTACCACCCAATCATGCTCAAGTTTAAAATGATTTTCAATAAAAGCATACAAGGCATGGTCGCCCCTCCAACCGCCCGTAGAAGGTAGGGGTTTTCAAAAATAGGTTTGAAAATGTAGTATGTTTGAAAATCTCTACCATAGTGAAGAATACAAACTAGTTATAGGAAAATTTTTAAACTAGTACGAAATCCTTCAAGTAAGGAATAAAATAAAATTATTTTTCATGAAACACATGTAAATCACTTGATCACTAAACACTCAAAATCTATAAAGCTCATATCATAGTCTCATGAAACCAAATCATGAGTAAACTAATAAAGTGAGTGAACAAGTGTTATGTGACGCATATCAACATGAAAATATTCAATTAAGCTTATGTGGAATTCCTTAAAACATTAAAACACGAAAAACTAAATTTTCATTTCCAATTGAAATTACTTAAAAACATGAAAATCATGAAACTCACCAAAACGATTTAAACTTCAAGGCATATGTATGTCATGTACAAACTAAAGTATACATACATATCCTAAACATAATGAGTCCACAAAAGTATATGCATGAAGGCACGTGGCTCAAGGGATGTATATGTATAATCAATAGTTTAGACAAGATGGACATATACATGAAGTTAAAACACATGATCAAAAAACATATCCAAAATGAGAATATAGGTTAGAATGCATGAATCATCAAAATTAGACTATACTAGCACATCTAATGGGTACAAATAAGAATTCTAGCACAAACATATATAAAGATTTATTTGTGGCCCACTATATGTACAAGTATAAATCCTAGTCTTAATGAGAACTAACATCCAAACGTATATCCAAAACATGAGGCATAAAACTAGACCTAAATCAACATGATAATCATAAAAATGATCATGAAGTAAATTCACATGCTATTAGAATCATGATATACATAATAGTCTATAAACATCAAAACATGTGGCAAAAACAGAAATCATAAAACACATCACCATTATTTAGCTATTACAACACATGTTAATTATCAAAACATGAATCATTAAAACAAAAATCATACAATCATAACATCCAAATGGTCATAATGCATATGCATGTGCATTAGATCTAGGGCATACATGTTAGTTTAAATAAGGTGAGAACACTAAATATAGATCCATATAAAACATGAGTGCTCAAGTAACTAAACATGTATAACACTAATCTAATCAACATGACATAAGCATAATGAACAATAACACAAGACATGCTATGAATAGATGAACATGAAAAGCATGCAAATAAAAATGGGAGTTAGAGAATGATACCAAAACCAATGAAGATACTTCTCTAGTTCTCCAAATCATGGTGGTCCTCTCCACCAAGCTCCCCTTGAAACTGATGCATCCAAATTGTTTTCTTTAAGCACGAACGCATTCACTCCAAGGCACCAACACTCTCACGTTATGCGAGAGCCCACTCCTACATCAAAAATCAAAGAGGTGGTCTTCGGTACCCATTTTCTTTTGGGTCCATAGGGGTTAGTACCTTTCCTAACCCAAACAAGATTATTTGCTAAATTTTCAATATGTAAACAGTCATAGCAAAATCTAGCAAGGTGACCTTTTTGGCCACAATGTGTACATGTGTACACATGAGCATACATGTTATGGTTGTGTCCGTGATGAGCATGTGTATGCCGTGGAGGGTGTGCGTGTAAAGACGGAACTTATTTCTTACGAACCAAGGTTTCCAAACGTGTTTGATTTAAAGCACATTGGCTCAAAATGGAGCCCAAACATTCAACACTTTTCTTCAAAGCATTTATATCTTTTTCAATACTGAAGATAAAGTGGAGCATGCAATAGGTGTGCAAGAAGAAGAAGCTATACTAGCATGGCACACATGAGAATCAATATCAATTTTTAAAGATTCATTTTTCTTTAAAACTAAATCCAACTCTTTTGTAATGAAATCAATTTCATTTTTCAAAACAAGGTTATCTTTTAAAATAAAATCCATTTAGAAGATAAAACCTCATTGTTTTTCACAACATCATCACAATCATTTTTGCTTTTTAAAACATCAATCTCTTTTAGGGCAAGGTCTAGTTGAGATTTAAGTGAGTCACGTTCACTAGTAATCTCTTCCTTCTCTTGCAAAACTGATTCAAAAGTAGAGCACAAATCCTTCATTTCTTCTTTTAATTCAAGGTTCTTCTTTTTCAAAAGTTCATGTTTTTTCAAAAAAATTTCAAGCTTTGTGGCAAGTTCTACATTTAAATTTTGAACTTCTAAGCATCCATAGCAATAGGTACTAGAGCTATCATCTATATGAGAATCCGATTGTACCTCAAGGGAGTTCTTCCCTTGGACCATGAGGCAATGATCGTCGGACTTTTCTCTCATAGATCTTATCAACTTGTTGATAATCCTTGGTAGTTCGGGAGAAGTCAATAAGCTCCAACATGCAAAAGCCGAATCATAACGATCAAACACCGGTAAAAGATGTTCATTAAGAGATGCTCTAAGTGCTCTAAGGGCTAATGCATTAGCCTTTTTATGCTTGCTATGATTAGGGAATGATTCTTGAGTAGTGGCTTGATAAACTAGATGTCCTAGGCTTTTTAAATGACTACTCATATTGGCCTTCCAAACATCAAGTCTAAAATGGTCAAACATAGGAGGGCTATCCATGAGTGCAAACTAAATGTGTGCAAAATGAAAAATGCAAATGAAGATTAGCAAACCAAGATCTCACTCCTAGGTGGTTAAACCTAAATATCAGGAGCGTAGGCTCTGATACCAATTGAAATCACCTAGAGGGGAGGTGAATAGGTGATAATGCTAATCTATTAAACTAAATGCGGAATTTAAAAACTAATTGCAATTACACAATATGCAATCAACAAGTGATGCACACAACCAAGCCAAGCATATAAGAATGAATGAACAATGTGAAATGATGCAAGGCACAAAGTAAGAGAGAGAGATAGAGTAAGAGTCAAAGGATCAAGCGTAAACAACAAGATATGTTTCAAGGTTCGAGCATCCAGCTCTACATCCCCGCCTTCACCCAGAAGGATTTTAAGTCCACTAGCTTGTCCACAAAGGACTCCCACAAAGGGAACCTCCATCGAGGATTTGGGGCAATCACAATTACAAGGAGTACCCAACTCCTCTCCTTACAAACACAACCTCCTCCTTGAGGCACAACTCCAAACCAACAAACAATCACCTCCCAACTTGAGGGATTAGCACAAAGCTTACTCAAGGATCACCTCACCACTTGAGGGATACAACCCAAAGGCACAAAGCCAAGAAAATATAGGGTTTATAACTTGGTGATCTAACAAACAACCACAAACAATTTCTTCTCCCACACAAAGATCCTATAGAATGAGATAGTAGATGTAACTCAAGTGTGGAGAAAACCAATGGAATGGAAATCAAAATCACAAAGAAAAATCCTTGGGAAAAACTAGAAATCAAGATAAAGAAGTTGAATCAAAATCTTTTCCCAAAAACCCTTTCTTTGATTGTCCAAACCCTAGCAAAAACACCAAATAGATTGTTCAATTTAAGTCCAAAAACTTCTTTTGATTGCTGTGAAAACACCAGAGAGTAAAGAAAAATTCGCACAAAAATTCTTGGAGAAAACTGGCCATTAATGGGGTATTTATAGCCCCCAGAAAAATATAGCCGTTGGCAGCAATTTCTGCCAAAACAGAACTACCGATCGACCGGCGGTCGACCGGCCAACGGTCGGATTTGACCGCAGGCACAAGCCGGTCGACCGCCCGGTCGACCAAAAAGAACAGAGAGCACTGCTCTCAGTTCCGGTCGACCGCCCGGTCGACCGGCCCACTGAGCTGCCAGACGTGCACAGCTCTGTGCATGTCGGTCGACCGCACGGTCGACCTGCCCTTGGTGCGGTCGACCGACCTGGCCTGTCAGTTAGTTCTGGGTCTGAAAAACAGGGTAAAAATATTGATAAAAATTCTTTTATCATAACTAAAAACTCCAATAAACTTGTTTTGACATTGTATATTGAAATACAAACTTGTGATAAAATTTTCAAGACAATATAAAACATTTGGAATCATTTTTGTGTCTTGCAAATTTTATCAAAAACTAAAAACTGTATTTTCTAAAACTTGGATTTTGAATAGAAAATACGTTTTGTCCAAAACTCTTCCAAATACAAAAACATGATATTTAAACACTTTGAAGCATGATGCATATGGCTAGAAATCCAATATACATGAAACAAATATATATCATAGTTTTTGACTTTAATTCCAAAAATATGTTTTGTTAGAAATACCAAAACATGAAACATATGAAATAGAATATCAAACTAAGTTTGTCTAAATAGTTGAAGCATGCATGTATATAGAACAAATCTAATATACATTAAACCATGTAAACTTGTTTTGATATAATATCTATTCATGCAAACCAAGATCGGTTAAACCAAAAACCGAAAACCAAAACATGAAACGTGTGTGTTGTGAACTTGAGCATATCATACTATTCTAATCTTTACAATTTGGATCTAAACACAAAACTAAACTATGGTACCGATGTCTTCTTGTAGAGCGCCGTCTCCAAGCCGACTCTATCCAAAACTTCATGATTCACCGAGCTTGACTCCAATGAGTGCTATATATGATCTTGTCACTCGGGCTCTTGAATCACCATGTGAAAGCTTCCAAATCATCTTGTTGAAGCTAATCACCAACTAATATCTTGATTAATGATCTGAAACTAAAATCACAAGATTATTAGTACACATAACTACATGAGTTAATCATCATCAAAACTAGAGTGGAAAGCCTTTGGGCCAACAGCATAAACATATCAAACTCTTTACAACATTATTTCTAACAACAATAAATTTATCTATTTATTAGCCATGCGAAGCCGAGTGAAGCGGGAGCAGATTTAGGCATACCCGGTATAATACTGGTTCGACAAGGTATAATAACGGCCGGCAGCTATTTATAAAACATGATAATTTTAGAAATCATTTATATGACATATACCAACTTGCATAAAGAGACATCATATATTAAAAGCAAGATAATAATTATTAAATATGGAACGATGGTAATAAAGTAAGAAATGTCAAAGAAATGTACTCGCCTAACACCGGAATGTAAATACCGAAAAAAGTTCGAGAAATCTACGAACCCGTGCGAGCAAGCCACTAGCCCATAAATATATATTAAAATATATAAATATAAATATTTATATAATTATTAGAGAGGGAGAGAAAGAGGAGAGAGAAAGTTGTAGGAAGGAGAGAAAGGGGGGAGAGAGAGAGTATAGGGTTATTTTTAAAAGGGAAAAATAAGAATTAATGGGGAGGGGTAGGATTGAAATTATGGGGAAGTAAATAAGGGGTTGAGGAGGGGGTATTTAGGGAAGGAGAATAGTAGTTATATTAGGGAAGAATAAAAGAAAGAAGAAAAGAAAAAAAGAAAAGAAAGAAAGAAAGAAAGAAAGAAGAAGAAGGGGGAGGGGCTTGCCGGCGGCGGCCTGGGGGCAGCGGCGGCGCCGCTGGGGAAGGGGTGGCGACGCGGCCTTGGGCTCGGGGGAGGAGGTGGTGGAGTTGTGTGTTATTGTTGTTGTTTGTGTTGTTGAAAGAGGTGGTGGGTGGTGGTTGGTGGTGATTGGTGGTGTTGGGGAGTTGGAGGAGGAGGAGGAGATGGTGGTTGAGGGTTTGGAAGTGGAGGGCGTGGGGGTTGAGGTGGATTTTGGAGTGGAAGAGGAAGTGGTGGATTGGGTTTCTTTGAAATTGAAGGAGGTAGGTTGGAAGTTGAGGTGGAGGGAAGTGGGGAAGTAGGGGCACCGGCGCCGGCTAGGGGGCGCTGGCGGCGCTGGTGTGCTGGGGTGGTCGGCGGCCATGGAGGGAAGTGGATGGGGGGAGAGATGAAAAGGAATTGGAGAGAAATTGGGGAGAAGGAAGAAGGAAAAGATGATTTAAATAGAAAGAAAGGGAGTGGGGAGTAATGAAGTAGACATGGGGGAGGGCATGGGTTGCTGTTGGAGCCCATGTGCTGCTGTTGCAGCTGCAGTTGCAGTGCAGGAAATGGGTCGGCAATGGCAGGGCATGGGGGTTGAGTGAAGGGGAAGAAAAGAAAAGAAGAAAAAGAAAGAAAATAAAGGAAAAAGAAAAAAATAAGGAAAAAGAAAAGAAAATAGTATTAAAAATTTATTATTAAATAATTAATTTATTAAGATATCTGAGAGTATAAAATAGGGGAGTAGAGAAGGAAAAAGCATGAAAAGAATTTGTCGGTAAATAATATAATTATTTTAATAGGGCGAAAATACGACCGTTTCAGAAACGTTTTGAAAAATTCTCAAAAATAGAAAATATTATTTTAAGATACTTGGTGAAATCAGATTTGAGAAATTCAATGAAGTTTTTAAAATTAAAAATTCTAAAATATTCTGGCGATACCGGCTGACACCAGAATCGGTGAAATTTTGATAAATTTAGAAAAATCTCAAAAAATGGTTTTAGATAGAAAATGAAATTCTAAGAAGTAACATGAAAAACGTTTTTGGAAATTCAATCTTGTTTGAAAACTAAAAATTCGGGAATCAGTCAGCGATGTTGACCGACACTGGTTTTGGAGGTTTTCCAGAAAAATTCTAAAAATTCTAGAAAATCATGAAAAATCTAAAATATTAGAAAACAGTGTTTGAAAATAAAATCGGTCAAATCGGACTACCGAAAAGGTCAAATCGGGCGGTATACCGATATCGGGTTCCTGGTCCAGGTCAGGGCTGATTGTAGGTCTGAAAATCTAGATCCGATACCAAATAACATAGGAAATCACAACTTAAATATAAATACTGGAAGAAAATTGAACAACACGGTCAAAAAAGTTTGGGATACGCATCATGGTACGTATTTGGGAACAGGGTGCTACAATCTACCCACCTAACAAAAATTTCCTCCTCAAAATTTTGATAAGGGAGGAGATGAATACAGAAGAGAATAGGGTTGATGGGAATATCATGATAGAATGGATATGATAATGAAAAATGGGGATAGTGGTCTTGGGCGTCACCTCCAAGGGTCCTCGTTCAAAATATAGGGCACCACTCTCTGTTCCATTTCATCTGATACTTCAGTTTCCTTGGCGGTCAAATGATATGCTTTCCGCTTCCTTCCATCTGCTCTACCTCATGGTCTTCTCTGTGCTTGATTGAAGACATACTGTGGGAAGGGAATGGAGTTCTCCTTTCGATTTGTCCTGGGTCCCTTCTTACCGGTGGTACTGGAAGTGTTAGTTGAATCGGGGTGGTACTCCCCATCCATCCGAATGAACAATTCCTTATCATATGACCATCAGACCCACATGCTAAGCATACTTTGTTTACCATTCTGCAATCACGCTTGTAATGTCCGAGCTTCTGACAATACCCACATCTCATTTGCTGAGGGGGAGGTTAGAGTAATTGCTCTGCTAGTGGGGTATCCAGGGGTCCGACTGAGTCTTTACCTCCCTTCAACTGAAAGGGTCTCTTCACTGACTTCCTCTACATCTCATCTTGACGATTCTTTCCCAATCCCCGTTCTACCTCACGAGCAATGAAAGGACCTGAGAATACGACTTGAGTTGCTGGGGTAGAAGAAACATCTGGATCTGCATCCTCAGGCCTTGCTGGAATCTCCTTACTTGGATCTCCTCATTGGCCACCATGTATGGCGCGAACCGGCTCAGTCTCAGGAACACTGCAGTATACTCGTCTACAGTTTGGTCCCTCTGCTGCAATCTGATAAATTGCTCTTCCATCTCCTTCTGTGCTGTCTCGGAGAAGAACCTCTCGTAGAAACTCTTCGAGAACTGGTCCCTAGTGATGGGCTTCTCCAGCCCCGCTTCTTCTGTCAACCACCAAGTCCTGGCCACATCCTTCAGCTGTATCTTAGCCACTTCCACTTGGTTCTCATCAGGAATCTGGGCTGCCTTAAGAATATCTGTGGTATCAATCAGCCATTGCTCGGTGTCCAATGGCTTCTCGCTACCCGAAATTGTAGCCGGCTATAGTCTTCTGAAATCGGATACATTCCAGGCCTTTGCCCTCTAGGTGCTATCAATAATGTATGTCGCAAGAGCTCTGTCTGCTGATGTTGACTCTCCATCATGCCATAAAGTACCTTCATCATGCTGTCGCCCTCTCCATTAGAACTGTCACGAGAAGTGCCAGGACCGTTACGGGTTCTCCGTCTTTCAATATCTGAGTTGGTTGAAGGGATGATGGGAAGAAGCTGAAAGGAAAGATAGAAGGGTCTCAGGATTCAAGGAAAAGATTGCAAGGAAGGAATAGATAACACCGCACTTGCGATTGGAATGTATATTCAAGATTCGTGCTCTCTAGATGCAAATTAATATTTCATTAATTTGCCAACTGAATGTACTGAGGATGTTAGAACCTAGGCTCTGATACCACCCTGTGACGCCCCGATTCGGCGGGTACGGAGACGTCACTGCGACGTATATAAGCAGGTCAGAAATACCCTCACGTATATAGCTAAGCATCAGTACATGTAAGAATCAGAGTGTGAAAGCACAGTTGCAATGTACATTCCAACAGAAATAACACAAGTACATGGTTATCACAGAGAGTGATACAATATTACAGGAATATTACATCACTAGAAATATAAAAGTACATCATATGAAGAGATATACAAAAGCTGAGAGGTGCTCACGAGCAGCAAGAGGGGTCTCGAGAACCAAATAGGAGAGGAACTAGGAGGAAGAGCTGCGGCGATAATCCAAGCTTCTGCTGCGCTCCAACCGTCACGGAAGAATCCACTGTGTACTCTGATCAGCTACAGCAAGGCCACCAAGGTTCGGTCTCTAAGATCTGGACATGAGAATCTAGGTTGTCAGACGCAACCCTGCGAGTACAAATAATAAAGCTAAATGGCGTGCATAACAGGTACATGTGTACATGATCAAGTGATGTGGTCCAAGTATGCAGGTATAAGTATTAACAAATAACATAAGGGACATTAAAGGAACGATAGTAAATCATATATATCGATGAATCTAAAACTGAAAACATATGTAGAAGGCAGTATGAAGAGTATAGGTACAAGCGGTAAATAAGTTAAACATGCGATAAATATAAGTATGGACAAAATTAGTTGTACAACCTCAAATTATGGATTCACAGGACTGAAACGTCAAGGGGATAATCCAAACAAGGAAACCCTCATGTATATACCACATATCTCATGTTGCCATCGTCTGAGTATATAAAACTTGAGTTGCCCTAAGAATAACAGAACTATAGTGCATCTGGAGTAATCATCATGTGTCATAAAGCAAGGTGTCAACTCAGGGAATAACATTATAACTGGAATATAAAGGTGTTGCATTTTAATGTATCTAATAATAATAATAATCAGTACTGTTTGATATTTCAATCGCCTCCCTACCAGCGTCTCACATCACCGATAGTCCATACTAGAGTTCACATCCTATAGAACTTACCTGGGTCTGATATGTGAGCACCAGGACCCGAATAAAAGAGAGACCAAATATCACACGTTCCTAACCTTATTACTGTTTGGTTGTTTTATGCTATTCACCCGATCCATATGCTTTTGTATGTGCTACTGGCACACATACATCCACTTATGAATAAGACGAGTTATTATTTGGAAACTGATAAATCTGATGGCTCATATTTATAGTGGGTCCCGTCTCTGCCCGGGACTGGCTCAGGAGTACATGCTACTACTTCCGGGGACTTATCATTACACGCCCCACACGACACTTCAGATTAAGGCTACTACTTTCGGGGACTTATCATTACGCGCCCCACACGACACTTCAGAAATATCACCATTTTAAGTATGACATCATACCGGTTTCAATCAGTTTCCTCCACCCCAGTGTAAGTTGAGTACTTTTATTATACATATATGAATTGCCCAAAGATAATATCCACAAGTGTATACAGTATAACCATGATTATCCAACTACGGGAATTAACAGGAGTATAATATCAGGAGTATGATATCAGGAGTCACCCTTTTTCAGGGGTTCAGGAATACAGGAGTTCAGGAGTACAGGAGTTAAGGAGTACCAATACCTGGTAACAGTATAATAATCATGCCAAGTCCCTTTAAAAGTAATAGTCATGAATATGCAATATAATACAGGTGCCACAATATCAGAGCAAGTGTACCAGTACTGGGTGATACCATGTCAAGTGTCAAGTGTTATTATATCAGGTGTCAGGTAGCAGGCGATAAATATAGCATGGCAAGTACTTGTGTCAGATATCAAGTAATAAGTATAGTAAAGCAAGTACAGGTATCAGATATCAAATAATAAGTATAGCATGGCAAGTACCGGTATCAGATATCAAATAATAAGTATAGCATGGTAAGTACCGGTATCAGATATCAAATAATAAGTATAGCATGGTAAGTACCGGTGTATACATATCAGGGTCAGGTAACTAATATATCGGTGAGAGTCGCAACATCAAATACTAGGTATCAACCGGTCACGTAACATGGTACAGGAGAACGGCATAAACATATCAAACTCTTTACAACATTATTTCTAACAATAATAAATTTATCTATTTATTAGCCATGCGAAGCTGAGTGAAGCGGGAGCAGATTTAGGCATACCTGGTATAATACCGGTTCGATAAGGTATAATAACGACCAGCAGCTATTTATAAAATATGATAATTTTAGAAATCATTTATATAACATATACCAACTTACATAAAGAGACATCATATATTAAAAGCAAGGTAATAATTATTTATGAAACGATGGTAATAAAGCAAGAAATGTCAAAGAAATGTACTCACCTAACACCAAATGCAAATACCGAGAAAAGTTCGAGAAATCTGCGAACCCGTGCAAGCAAGCCACTAGCCCATAAATATATATTAAAATATATAAATATAAATATTTATATAATTATTAGAGAGGGAATGAGAGAGGAGAGAGAGAGAGTTGTAGGAAGGAGAGAGAGAGAGAGAGAGAGAGAGAGAGAGAAAGAGTAGGGTTATTTTTAAAAGGGGAAAATAAGAATTAACGGAGAGGGATAGGATTGAAATTATGGGGAAGTAAATAAGGGTTGAGGAGGGGGTATTTAGGGAAGGAGAAAAGTAGTTATATTAGGGAAGAATAAAAGAAAGAAGAAAAGAAAAGAAAGAAAAGAAAGAAAGAAAGAAGAAGAAGGAGGGGGAGGGGCTGGACGACGGCCGGCCACCGCCAGCGGCCTCGGGGCGGCGCCGCGGCCTTGGGCTCGTGGGAGGAGGTGGTGGAGTTATGTGTTATTGTTGTTGTTTGTGTTGTTAAAGGAGGTGGGGGTGGTGGTTGAAGGTGGTGGTTGGCGGAGATTGGTGGTGTTGGGGAGTTGGAGGAGGAGGAGGAGATGGTGGTTGAGGGTTTGGAAGTGGAGGGGATGGGGGGTTGATGGTGGATTTTGGAGAGGAAGAGGAAGTGGTGGAATGGGTTTGTTTGAAATTGAAGGAGGTGGGCTGGAAGTTGAGGTGGAGGGAAGTAGGGAAGAGAAGTGGGAAGTAGGGGGCACCGGCGCTGGCTAGGGGGCACTGGCGGCGCTGGTGGTGCTGGGGTGGTCGGCGACCATGGAGGAAAGTGGATGGGGGAGAGATGAAAAGGAATTGGAGAGAAATTGGGGAGAAGGAAGAAGGAAAAGATGATTTAAATAGAAAGAAAGGGAGTGGAGAGTAATGGAGTAGACATGGGGGAGGGCATGGGCTGCTGTTGCAGCCCATGTGCTGCTGCTGCAGCTGCTGTTGCAGTGCAGGAAATGGGTCGGCAATGGCAGGGCATGGGGGTTGAGTGAAGGGGAAGAAAAGAAAAGAAGAAAAAGAAAGAAAATAAAGGAAAAAGAAAAGAAAATAGTATAAAAATTACTATTAAATAATTAATTTATTAAGATATCTGGGAGTATAAAGTAGGGGAGTAGAGAAGTAAAAAGCATGAAAAGAATTTGTCGGTAAATAATATAATTATTTTAGTAGGGCGAAAATTCGACAGTTTCAGAAACGTTTTGAAAAATTCTAAAAAATAGATAATATTATTTTAAGATGTCTAGTGAAATTGGATTCGAGATATTCAATGTAATTTTCAAATAAAAATTCTGGAATATTCTGGCGATACCGGATGACACCAGAATCGGTGAAATTTTGATAAATTTAGAAAAATCCCAAAAAATGTTTTTAAATAGAAAATGAAATTCAAGAAGTAACGTGAAAGAAGTTTTTAAAAATTCAATCCCGTTTGAAAACTAAAAATCTGAGAATCAGTCAACGTGCCAACCAACACCAGTTTTGGAGATTTTGCAGAAAAATTCTGAAAAATTTCAGAAAATCAAGAAAAATCTAAAATATTAGAAAATATTGTTTGAAATTGAAATTGATCAAATCGGACTACTAGTGATTGATACACAATATTGCATATTTTACCACATAATCCCATGCATATTGCAAATAAATATATGATTTTTACTCATCTTCTTTATATATTTGCAGGTTCACACTCTAATGGAGGGATAGCCCAATAATCACTTTAATTAGCAATAATTAAAGGGATTAAATCCAAGATTAAGATAAAGCCCAAATTTGAATCCAAGATCCAGAGAGATCCGCGCGCCAACTGAAGACTCTAGAAGGCCACGTGGATAACAACCTCTCAACCAACCTGCAACAGAAATCTGTTGCTCAACAGAATCCGTTTTGCCGCAGGTTTGCCGCCAAAGCGCGGCAAAGTAGAGGCTGTTGAGATCCGGATTTTGCGCCAACAGAAAGGGCTCTTGAAGCTTCTCTCTCAGCCTATAAATATCTGCACCTGACCTGCGAGAAAAGAGGGAGCAGCAAGAGAAGGAGATTAGAGATTAGTTGCATGTATTTTCTTAGGTTTTTCTTTAGGTTTTAGTTCTCCTTCCTCTTCCTCCCTAGAAATTCTGCAAGAGAGAGATTGTAAGAGAGAGAGAGCTTGTGTAAGCAAGGGTGACACTTGTGGAGTAAGGATTGATCCATTCTCTTCAACTCTACTTGAGCAAATTCTAGTATTACTTGCTTTCTTTAATTCATGCTTTTATTTCCTTGCAATTTTACTTCATGCTTTGCTTTTCTTCATTAATGGCTTGTAGCTAATTTTTCTACCATGTACTAGCTAACCACTAGCCTTGCCATCTTCACTAACTCATGGGTGATTGCTTTAGTTCATCTTGCAAGTTGGATGGTCTTCTCTTCTCCGATGGGTTAAACCACCCTTCATCTACATGAGAAAGTAATTAGATCAACACGCAAGACAAACCTACGCCGATGAAATCAACATGAGGCACGCCTTCACTATCACGGAGTTTAGTAAGTGTTGGTAAGGTAGTAAGGTAAGCTAGTCATGGTTTGCTTCTTCAAGTTTACTCTCTTTTTAGTTGTTAGTCCAAAACCAATCTTGATCTTGATTTCTTTTTACATTTTCCACCATGAATATATCCATCCATTCTTTCGTTTCATTTTCCCATTTGTTTTTATTTTTATAAACATAGAAGAATTCTCGTTTACTTTCTTCACTACGGACCGTAACGCTTCTATCGCTAGCTCTCCCTGAGAATCGACTCGGTATAGCTCTATGCTATAACGGAGATAGGAAAGGGTACATCGAATACATTTTTATACTCCATAATACAACACCTTTCCCGTCTCAATCAAAATGGCGCCGTTGCCGGGGAGAGCAACGGATTTTCTTTAAAGTGAAGAACTAAACGAATCTTCTTCTCTGTTGCAGGTTACAGGTGAAGAAAACAGAAAAATTTGCATTGCAGAATACATATAAGTGGCTCTGGGCCTCTGCTCTCGAAAGCAGAGACCAGAAGCCCTCTGACTTGCCGCGTTCCCACGGCAAAAGCCGCAGTTCTGCGGCAAGAAGGAGATCACTACTGACCTAATTTCTGCAGGGGCTCTGATTCTGCAAAATACATCTGCTGCTATACTTGAATTCCTGTATTTTTCACCTATTACCTGCTAATTTAATCAACAGTAAAAAATTGGTTGAAATTGTTAAAATTGTTTAGACATTTGCATTTCTAGGCACGTGTCTTTTCAATTCATTTACTTTTACTGTTGAAGAGTGCTGGAGGCAAGGTACGTTTTGCATTGCATGTAGACTAGGAATCATCTCTTGCTTGATTTTCATGCTTTGAGTGTATCCTAGTTATATTTCTTGTACACTTGCACAATTCAATTTTAAGGGCATACCCGTAAATAAGATAAGGTGGGGAGTTCATTACCCTTTCCTTAGCCCAAAAACCACCATCCCAGCACTCACTAACCCAAGCCTAATTTAATAAAAAAATAGACGTTGGCCCTAGGGACATCTCGGACTCATCTAGGAGATTATCCTAAGGGAAAAAAGTGTTGGAAATAGACTCTTGCAAAATCAGTGTCTAGGAAAGGGATTGAGGGCCGAAAGCCCGAAGGTTGCTGGTTACTTAATTAAGGAACGTCTCTGACGGAAAACCTCCCACCAACCTTGCCCTTCCCTGGCTGATTAACTTGTGGTCTACGTCTACACTAAACCTCCCGTGGACGATCTAATCAGTTAGGAGTCGTCTAGGTCTAGGTCAACCATTCTTTTGGCTTGGTTTTGATTTTTTTTTCTTTTCTTTTTGTTTGTTGTTTGATTTTTCTTTTTTGTTTGTGATTGTTTGTGATATGGAATTCAACAATAATAATTCTTTCAATCCGAACATGAATCCATATTTCACACCAACTCCATTCTATTCGGATAATTCCAACCCGGTGTTTTATAATATGCACCAACCAAATACACCGGGTTGGCCTTATCCGAATCAATATGACCCATACCCCCCATCTAATAATTATAATTTCCATAATAATTTCAACTCTTCACCGAGTAATTGGGGATTCACGTACCCCGAGTCAAATTCTCAAATTCTTTGTCCACCATATTCACCTTGTCCACAGTATTCATTTCCTGATTCCGCTTCATATACTCCTTTTTCTGAATCTCCAATTGAAGAAAAATCTGAGTTACTAAAGAGTATAGAAGCCAATTTACAGAGAGTCGAGCAACAACTTCAAGAAACATTTGCCCCTCCAATTCCACAGTATTTTCAAGAGTCTTACTCAGTTCCACCTTATTATAATGAACAACCATCTGCTTGGGGAACGAGTAAGGAATTCTTGCTTGAGTCCAAACAACACTCACAAAATCTGATGGACTCACAATTTTACCATCACTTCCAAGACAACACTTCATCTTTTCATCAAAATAATGAAATCATCAATTATGGAAAGATGCTTGAAGACATGACTCATGCTCAAAATGCTAGAAATCATGACGTAGATTTGATGATCCAAACTCTTCATTCTCATCCTATTTCTAATGTCACTAGCCACTCTGTTAAAACCAAAGAGTCATGTAGTCTTGGAAATCCAGATTCAATTTCAGCACAATCACCTGAACTTGTCCAAACTTCAAATCCCATTGACATTTTGGCAAGTTTTCCTTTTCCTGAAATTGAACTTGAGTGTGAATATGATCCTGAACTTCCACTTGATGATTCAATTTTCCTTCCTGATTCAATTATGACTCCGGTGTCTTCACCTGATTTCACTCCATTTCCCGAGTCAGTATTGGATCCAGTGCCTATCAATTTTGAAATTGAATCACCAATCTTTTATGATGATCATATTGAACTTGACCAATTCCATACTTTTGAAAGTCTCATTGATAAATTGGCAAGTTCACATTTTTGTGGAATTGAACTACATGAGGAATGTGATCTTGAACCCCAACTTAGTGATTCAATTCTTTTTCCTGATTCAATAATGACTCCGGTATCTTTACCTGACTTTAATCTTTTCCCGGAGTCGACATTGGATCCTGTCCCAATTCATAATGAAGTTGAATCACCCATCTTTGAGGATCACATTGAACTTGACCAATTATACACTTTTGATGATCCTATTGACAAATTGGCAAGTTCCCCACTTTTTGAACTCCATGAGGAATGTGACCTTGATTCTCACAATCTCTTTACTTCTGAAACTGATTGTACAATTCTGACAGAAGATGCTGACCTTAGTTTTGAAGAATTATATGGCGATGAGCTTGAATTCCTTAATATTGGAAGTAAAGAGATATCACCCATATTAGGTCACATTCCATCATTGGAAAATGATTGTGAACTTGAGCTTCATTTTCTTGACTTGGACCCAATTCCTGAACTCACTTCGACTCCTGCACCTTTACTTGACTTCAGTCACCTTCATGAGTCGGTATTAGTTCCTGTCATTCCTGAGTCCAAGTCAACTGTTCTATCATTTCACACTCCACTTTGGGACAAGGTACTTGACAATTTGACTATGAAATTTATTATGGAAAATGAAAATTAGATGGGGACATGTACTTAATAAAAATCTTCCATGGATTTATCTTTTTAGTGGGTCATATTCATGATATTTCTGGTGGGTTCCTCAAAACCCAACGTAATAATGATTGGGCCATGTTTCGTGGACCAATCCGACCACCACCGGAACCACCACCTTAAGGTAATTTTTTTCCTTCCCTCTTCATTTTTGTTTCATGCATACATATATCACGATGCATTGAGGACAATGTCTGAAATAAGTGTGGGGGAGGGTTTACTAACTTAGAGTTTTTAGATTTTCTTTCTTTTACACTTCTTTTAGAAATTAATAATTAAAAATAAAAAAAAAATGAGGAGGGATTTTTATGCTTAAAGGAGTTTCTACACTTTCCAACTTCAAAATCTTTCTAAATTCCTAGGTTTCCTCATATTCCAAGTCCCTAGGGTCAAAGTTATTTTCAAAACTTCCAAATCCCTAGGGTAAATTCGTTTTTAACCTAGGGATAGAAGTGGGATTCTAAAGTTCTCTCCCTTCTATAAATAGCCCCTCTTCCACACATTTCCTCCCTCAAACGAAAACATAACTCAGATCTACAAAAATCCTTCTCCAGCGCCGCCACTGCAATTTTTCCTCTCCTCAGATTTCTTTACTCTGCCGCAACTCCACGGCAATAGCCGAGCTTCCGCGGCTTTTCTGACGATTCCTGAGCAGCGCCAATTTCTGATCCAGTCGATCTCCAGCGTTTTTCTCCGATCTGGTGCTACATCTTCATCAGATTTTTCTGTACCCACTGCAGAGATCAAATTTTTTCCCCCCACGAATTCCGGGGCGGTTCGAATTCCAAATCTTTCCTTTTATTGCTTTTTGATCTTGATTCATATTATGGCACCATCTATTTTTATTGAGAAAGACTTTGGGCGGATTTTATGTGATGTGAATGGATATGGGCATGTATTTTTAGAGAGAATTAGGGCAAGGAATTGGTATTCGCTAGTGTACGACAACACTGAGACCGATGCATTTTATTGTCCCGAACTGGTGACAATGTTTTACACTCATCTTGACCAAGCATCGATTGATCCACACATGTACCAGTTCACTGTACACATGCCCACAGGAGACCTACTTGTCACGCTTCCTCTTCTTGAGGAAGTCACTACTGTCCCATCCATCACACAACACAGCGAGCCTCTCCCGCTTATAGATTACATGACTGTTATGGGGGCTCGTTGTACTGAGCAGGATCATGGGCTGAAGGCTAGCACCATGTTTAGAAATGTTCATTGCGTTGGACGTTGGATCCAACGCAATATTTTAGGGCTAGACCACACCTCCACATTCAACAGACCTGTGTTGCAAATTATACATGATTTAATGACTCGTCAACACACAGTTTGTTTGAATAAAGTCATCTTCCACGCACTCATAGCCAATTCCTCACGCACTAGGGGTGCCAAATACTCCCATCCTATCTTGATTACACGTCTATGTAGGACTTTCCTACCAGACGATGTTTTTGATTCATTCGACCGAGTGTTTGTTGCACCCGAGAGACCTACCAGTTCGTATAATAGTTGTTTGCATGCGGTCTGGACACCTACTGTCCAGCCCGAGGATGTACCGGTAGAGTCCTCCTCTGAGGAGAGTTTTGAGGAAGAAGATGAACCTGAGTTTTGGAGGCAGGACCCCCCACATGATACACATGCCTTCATGTCCTCCATCTGGAAGGGCATGAAGAAGATTTTTAGGGGCAAGTGAGACTGAGGAAAAAGGTAGAGGAGCAATCCTCTAGGTTAGATAACATTGAGGCGACACTAAGGAGATCACAGTCGGCTGGACCTAGCACCACCGCGGGTCCAAAGCGACAGAGGGGGTAGTTTCTTACCTTTTACCTATTTCATGCATTATTTTTTTTTATCTTGCATACATTGAGGACAATGCATGAGATAGGTATGGGGGGGTATGTACTAACATAGGATTTTTTATTTATAGGCTTTTTTATTTTTTAGGATTTTTATTTTTCTTTTTAGGTCTTCCATTTTCTTTTAGATTTTATTTTTGTTATAGAATTTCCACTTTCTTTAGATTTTACCTTTTCTTTTAAAAAAAAAAAAACTTTTTGAAATAAGAGACAAAGTTTAGATCTATTTTAAGAAAATTAAGATGTATCTTAGGAATTAAGAAAGCCTTAATTATGGCATCTTAAACCTAGTTGAAATAATAGATCTTGTTTGAAATTATAGGCTAAGTAAGAAAAATTGGTGAGATATTTTTATCTTGAATTTTTTGCCTTAGATAATATGCACTTTATACTTACACATTTCTTGGGATGGAGACAAAGACCAAAAATGCCATATAAATAAAAAAAATAAAAATAAAAAAAATATAAATAAAACATCACCTATTAAGCTGGAGAATTGTGCCTCAAGAAGCATGATTATTCACGCCTAACGGTGGTAAAGGAAATAAATAATCCCTTTAGTTTTGTGGCCTTTTTACTCGAGACCTTAAACCCGAGGGATGTTTTCTCATCCGGTGCCCTAAGACCGTCTGGTTTGGGAGTCATCGGTTAAAGGCTCGTTACAAGGGTAAACTAGAAAGCCTAAACTAAGGGAAGAAAAAGCAGAAAAAAAATATATATAAATAAATATATGGCTTGATGGTTGGAGTTGAAATCCCAGAAATTTTCACTGAGCACGGTGTGCATATTATCTAGGTTTTATGAAGGATAAAATATTCAATCCAATTTTGAATTCTTACCTTAATTGAAGACAAGATCTTGCATAGAGACTAAGTTTAAGATATAGGTGGACTTATGACCTAAGATCACTTATATTTTTGCAAAAATAGTTCGAAAACATGTCTCTCTTTCAAATGCATTTTCAAAACACTAACATTTGTCTTCTTTCTTTATGGATTTTGTGGGTGTAATCCGCTGAAAACCCTCAGGAGACAACACTCCTCCTCTAGGGTAACCTAGAGGTTTAACGGCTTGTTGCACACGCTCAGTGCAATCGCGTCACCTGCGAAAGTGGTGTAATAAATTTGTAGTATAGTTTTTCTTTTCTTTTTCTTTGTTTTGCTCGGGACGAGCAAAAGAATAAGTGTGGGGGTGATTGATACACAATATTGCATATTTTACCACATAATCCCCATGCATATTGCAAATAAATATATGATTTTTACTCATCTTCTCTATATATTTGCAGGTTCACACTCTAATGGAGAGATAGCCCAATAATCACTTTAATTAGCAATAATTAAAGGGATTAAATCCAAGATTAAGATAAAGCCCAAATTTGAATCCAAGATCCAGAGAGATCCGCGCGCCAACTGAAGACTCTAGAAGGCCACGTGGATAACAACCTCTCAACCAACCTGCAACAGAAATCTGTTGCTCAACAGAATCCGTTTTGCCGCAGGTTTGCCGCCAAAACGCGGCAAAGTAGAGGCTGTTGAGATCCGGATTTTGCGCCAACAGAAAGGGCTCTTGAAGCTTCTCTCTCAGCCTATAAATATCTGCACCTGACCTGCGAGAAAAGAGGGAGCAGCAAGAGAAGGAGATTAGAGATTAGTTGCATGTATTTTCTTAGGTTTTTCTTTAGGTTTTAGTTCTCCTTCCTCTTCCTCCCTAGAAATTCTACAAGAGAGAGATTGTAAGAGAGAGAGAGAGCTTGTGTAAGCAAGGGTGACACTTGTGGAGCAAGGATTGATCCATTCTCTTCAACTCTACTTGAGCAAATTCTAGTATTACTTGCTTTCTTTAATTCATGCTTTTATTTCCTTGCAATTTTACTTCATGCTTTGCTTTTCTTCATTAATGGCTTGTAGCTAATTTTTCTACCATGTACTAGCTAACCACTAGCCTTGCCATCTTCACTAACTCATGGGTGATTGCTTTAGTTCATCTTGCAAGTTGGATGGTCTTCTCTTCTCCGATGGGTTAAACCACCCTTCATCTACATGAGAAACTAATTAGATCAACACGCAAGACAAACCTACGCCGATGAAATCAACATGAGGCACGCCTTCACTATCACGGAGTTTAGTAAGTGTTGGTAAGATAGTAAGGTAAGCTAGTCATGGTTTGCTTCTTCAAGTTTACTCTCTTTTTAGTTGTTAGTCCAAAACCAGTCTTGATCTTGATTTCTTTTTACATTTTCCACCATGAATATATCCATCCATTCTTTCGTTTCATTTTCCCATTTGTTTTTATTCTTATAAACATAGAAGAATTCTCGTTTACTTTCTTCACTACGGACCGTAATGCTTCTATCGCTAGCTCTCTCTGAGAATGGACTCGGTATAGCTCTATGCTATAACGGAGATAGGAAAGGGTACATCGAATACATTTTTATACTCCATAATACAACACCTTTCCCGTCTCAATCAACTAGAAAGGTCAATTCGGGCGGTGTACCGATATCGGGTTCCTGGTCCAGGTCAGGGCTGACTCTAGGTCTGAAAATCCAGATCCGATACCAAATAACATAGAAAATCACAACTTAAATAAAAATACTGGAAGAAAATTGAACAACACGGTCGAAAAATTTTGGATACGCATCGGGGTACGTATCCGAGAACAGGGTGCTACAGTTAGTCGACTAGACCTAGAACTTAGTCGAGTACTGTAATGCAATCTGAGAATCTAACTTTCTGTTGGAGGGTCTAGTCGACTATATTAAAGTATCAGTCGACTAGCCCAACACCTAGTCGACTAATAAGACCTATTAGTCGACTAATAAGACCTATTAGTCGACTAATAATATGCATAATGCATGTACATGCCCGTACTTGATTTGTGAAGCTTATAACACCTCCACCTAAACCTGAATTCTTCTCTAATGAATATGAGGCACTCCAAATACTAACAATGGGGTGAGGCTGTTACTGAGCAGATCATAATTAATCCCAACAAAAACACGTCCATATATTCAAGAACAATGAGAGAGGACGCAGATCAGTAACGTGGTTAGGAGATAGAGATTTTAAGTTATTTTTTATTTATTTACAAAATCGCATGGAAAAGTGAAACCAGGAGATATTAAGGCGGTTCCTTACAAAAGCGCCCTAATATTAGTCTATTAGGGCGGTTCTTTTAGGAACCGCCCTAATAACTCCTCCAACTGCTTGAAAATCCAAAAATAAGATCACTGCGGTTCTTTAAAGAACCGTCGTGACATATTATATTAGGCTACCACCCTAATATGTTTCAGACTAATTTGTAAAATTTTCAAAAAATTACAAAATTGCCACCACTTTTTATTATAGGACGGTTACAGACCAAAGCGCTGTTAAAAGGGCGTCGTCTATTTCCAATACTGTACTAATGTGTTTGAAAATATTGTAAAAATATACTCACTTTTTAACTATAAAAAAATTGGAGACCGATCTTTTGCAGAATAAGCAGCGGAAGTCCACTTTCTTAGTCATAGTCAGTCATAAAAATTTGAGAAATTGTGCTTCATTCCAAACGAAACTAATACTTAAATCTATCGATTTATTGCACCCGTTCCAACATATTGTCACAATCACTCTACATGGTTGTGAGCATGGCTAAAATGTAAAGTCCAGATATTAAATATTTACTGATGTTTTTATCATGATCAAGGTATCTCTAAGGGAAAAGGTGGGTACAGCTGTCTCTAAATGATCTCTTTTACCAAATGATTACAGCAAACCAACTCTTAATGCTCCCGAAATTGAAATTGGAGGCATATATAATGGAAAATTTTGTAGAAGGTTTATTAAATTTATTTGATTGTTTTAATGCGGCTAATGTTCCAACAATCTCAATCCTCTCACTTGTCCTTTTTAGTGGATGATCCAACTGGGACATCATATAACTATTCCCTACTTTGTGAATTATTATGATTCTTTTCAAATGTAAAATAAAGATGAGTAGTGTAGTGGTTAGTTTTCGACCCCTCGACATTACGATACGTGTCCATCCAATTTCTGGGCAGATGCGTGACATGTAGCCCTCTACAGAACCTTTAAAGGAGAGTCCTGGTCTCATTCAAGCTTTAAGCGGTTCAAGTAGTTGGAAGATTAGAGATAGGGTCAGTTGAATGTACCCCTATCTCCAAGCGAAATCTACATTTGAACCTAACGGTTACAGCTCCCGAGTGGATTGATCATATATAAAACTGGATGAAAACCCATGGATAAAGACGAACATATGCCCTGCCAATTCAAATCAGGATGTTCAGTTCCAACTGCCTCCTTGATAAGCAACTAGGATAGGATAGATGCTCAGATAGATGAAAACTTTATAACCTCATCCAAAAACACCCACATGTATAAAAAGTAAACCCCTTCCAACGAGAAGGGGAAGGACCAATAAAACTCATAAATCCTAGAGCACAAGATAGGACGATCATCATTGTAATTTTTCCTGAATTATAGTGGAATCCTCTCTCCCTCTCCGTGGTTTTTTTCCTTTAGGGTTTTCACGTAAATCTTTGTTTTTGCGCTGGTTTGATCTCAGATTCGTTTATCAATCTCTCTCATTTTGGCGCATGAACAAATTTTTCAGGAATTACCCACTACATTTAGTGCTTGCGTTGAGAGCTTTTTGAGTCCATACTCAAAAATCTCTCCAACTTTCACCACCTAACCCCTTCTCAAAACACCTCGCACTGCGGACATGGTTCCACCAAAGAAGAATATCTCTCAAGCTCCAGCCGTTGTTCCCACCTTGTCGAAAGGAAAGGGGAAAGCAGTTGAAATCGCCGAGCCCGCGAGTCGTCATCCCAACCTATCCGAAGTTCACATCGCCGACACTGAAGATTACCAATCTCTCCCACCCCGTCCCAGAAGGCACTTACGGCTGTGCCTGAACCCTGACACACCAACGAGCAACTTCTCCAGATGCTTTCCAGCCTACAGAAGCAGTTGGAAGAGCAGCAGACAGATGAGACAGCTCCGCGAGGCGTTGCCTCAAAAAAGACACAACAGCTCATGTCCAGACCGGACTCCTCAAACAAGTCGGCATACTGTGAAAATCGCAATGTTCCCGAACTGCAGAAGAAATATCTTTCATTTTCGCAAGAAGTAGGAGACACTCATATTTCCATGTCTATCATCTGTATAATTATGAAAAGAATATGTATGAACAAAGATCATTAGCAAATAATGAGACTCATGCTTTCATCATTTATGAAGTTTCAAATCGCAACCATATGGAGAATTGAGATAGAAAGATGATCCAAATATTACCTATTAGTCGACTAATAATACCTATTAGTCGACTAATAATACTAGCCAAACCTGGTCGACTAATAATACCTATTAGTCGACTAATAATATGTACAATGCATGTACATGCCCGTGCTTGATTTGTGAAGCTTATAACACCTCCACCTGAACTTGAATTCTTCTCTAATGCATATGAGGCACTCCAAATAGTAACAATGGAGAGAGGCTGTTACTGAGCAGATCAAAATTAATCCCAATAAAAACACGGCCATATATTCAAGAACAAGGAGAGAGGACGCAGATCAGTGACGTGGTTTAGAGATGGAGATTTTAAGTTATTTTTTATTTATTTACAGAATCACATGGAGCAGTGACCCCAGGAGATATTAAGGCGGTTCCTTACAGAACCGCCCTAATATATAAAGTCTATTAGGGCGGTTCTTCTAGGAACCGCCCTAATAACTAAAATCATGAAAAATTTAAAATATTAGAAAACAATATTTGAAACTGAAATCGATCAAATCGGACTATAAGAAAGGTCAAATAGGGCGGTATACCGATATCGGGTTCCTGGTCCAGGTCAGGGCTGACTATAGGTCTGAAAATCCAGATCCGATATCAAATAGCATAGAAAATCACAACTTAAATACAAATACTGGAAGAAAATTAAACAACGCGGTCGAAAAATTTTGGGATACGCATCAGGGTACGTATCCGGGAACAGGGTGCGACAATTAGTCGACTATACCCAGAACTTAGTCGAGTACTGTAATACAATCTGAGAATCTAACTTTCTGTTGGGGGGTCTAGTGGACTATACCAAAGTATCAGTCGACTAGCCAAAAACCTGGTCGACTAATAATACCTATTAGTCGACTAATAATATGTACAATGCATGTACATGCCCGTGCATGATTTGTGAAGTTTAAAACACCTCCACCTGAACCTGAATTCTTCTTTAATGAATATGAGGCACTCCAAATAGTAACAATGGAGTGAGGCTGTTACTGAGCAGATCATAATTAATCCCAACAAAAACACGGCCATATATTCAAGAACAAGGAGAGAGGACGCAGATCAGTGACGTGGTTTAGAGATAGAGATTTTAAGTTATTTTTTATTTATTTACAGAATCACATAGAGCAGTGACGCCAGGAGATATTAAGGTGGTTCCTTAGAGAACCGCCCTAATATATCACATATAAAGTCTATTAGAGCGGTTCTTCTAGGAACAGCCCTAATAACTAAAATCATGAAAAATTTAAAATATTAGAAAACAATATTTGAAACTGAAATCGATCAAATCGGACTATAAGAAAGGTCAAATAGGGCGGTATACCGATATCGGGTTCCTGGTCCAGGTCAGGGCTGACTATAGGTCTGAAAATCCAGCTCCGATATCAAATAGCATAGAAAATCACAACTTAAATACAAATACTGGAAGAAAACTGAACAACGCGGTCGAAAAATTTTGGGATACGCATCAGGGTACGTATCCGGGAACAGGGTGCGACAATTAGTCGACTATACCCAGAACTTAGTCAGTACTGTAATACAATCTGAGAATCTAACTTTCTGTTGGGGGGTCTAGTGGACTATACCAAAGTATCAGTCGACTAGCCCAAAACCTGGTCGAATAATAATACCTATTAGTCGACTAATAATATGTACAATGCATGTACATGCCCGTGCTTGATTTGTGAAGCTTATAAAACCTCCACCTGAACCTGAATTCTTCTCTAATGCATATGAGGCACTCCAAATAGTAACAATGGAGTGAGGCTGTTACTGAGCAGATCATAATTAATCCCAACAAAAACACGGCCATATATTCAAGAACAAGGAGAGAGGACGCAGATTAGTGACGTGGTTTAGAGATGGAGATTTTAAGTTATTTTTTATTTATTTACAGAATCACATAGAACAGTGACGACAGGAGATATTAAGGTGGTTCCTTAGAGAACCGCCCTAATATATCACATATAAAGTCTATTAGGGCGGTTCTTCTAGGAACCGCCCTAATAACTGAAATCATGAAAAATTTAAAATATTAGAAAACAATATTTGAAACTGAAATCGATCAAATCGGACTATAAGAAAGGTCAAATAGGGCGGTATACCGATATCGGGTTCCTGGTCCAGGTCAGGGCTGACTATAGGTCTTAAAATCCAGATCCGATATCAAATAGCATAGAAAATCACAACTTAAATACAAATACTGGAAGAAAATTAAACAACGCGGTCGAAAAATTTTAAGATACGCATCAGGGTACGTATCCGGGAACAGGGTGCGACAATTAGTCGACTATACCCAGAACTTAGTCGAGTACTGTAATACAATCTGAGAATCTAACTTTCTGTTGAGGGGTCAAGTGGACTATACCAAAGTATCAGTCGACTAGCCCAAAACCTGGTCGACTAATAATACCTATTAGTCGACTAATAATATGTACAATGCATGTACATGCCCGTGCTTGATTTGTGAAGCTTATAACACCTCCACCTGAACCTGAATTCTTCTCTAATGCATATGAGGTACTCCAAATAGTAACAATGGAGTGAAGCTGTTACTGAGCAGATCATAATTAATCCCAACAAAAACACGGCCATATATTCAAGAACAAGGAGAGAGGACGCAGATCAGTGACGTGGTTTAGAGATGGAGATTTTAAGTTATTTTTTATTTATTTACAAAATCACATGGAGCAGTGACGCCAGGAGATATTAAGGTGGTTCCTTAGAAAACCGCCCTAATATATCACATATAAAGTCTATTAGGGCGGTTCTTCTAGGAACCGCCCTAATAACTAAAATCATGAAAAATTTAAAATATTAGAAAACAATATTTGAAACTGAAATCGAACAAATCATACTATAAGAAAGGTCAAATAGGGCGGTATACCGATATCGGGTCCCTGGTCCAGGTCAGGGCTGACTATAGGTCTGAAAATCCATATCCGATACCAAATAGCATTGAAAATCACAACTTAAATACAAATACTGGAAGAAAATTGAACAACGCGGTCGAAAAATTTTGGGATACGCATCAGGGTACGTATCCGGGAACAGGGTGCGACAATTAGTCGACGATACCCAGAACTTAGTCGAGTACTGTAATACAATCTGAGAATCTAACTTTCTGTTGGGGGGTCTAGTGCACTATACCAAAGTACCAGTCGACTAGCCCAAAACCTCGTCAACTAATAATACCTATTAGTCGACTAATAATATGTACAATGCATGTACATGCCCGTGCTTGATTTATGAAGCTTATAACACCTCCACCTGAACCTGAATTCTTCTTTAATGAATAATAGGCACTCCAAATAGTAACAATGGAGTGAGGCTGTTACTGAGCAGATCATAATTAATCCCAACAAAAACACGGCCATATATTCAAGAACAAGGAGAGAGGACGCAGATCAATGACGTGGTTTAGAGATGGAGATTTTAAGTTATTTTTTATTTATTTACAAAATCACATGGAGCAGTGACGCCAGGAGATATTAAGGCGGTTCCTTAGAGAACCGCCCTAATATATAAAGTCTATTAGGGCGGTTCTTCTAGGAACAGCCCTAATAATTAAAATCATGAAAAATTTAAAATATTAGAAAATAATATTTGAAACTAAAATCGATCAAATCGGACTATAAGAAAGGTCAAATAGGGCGGTATACCGATATCGGGTTCCTGGTCCAGGTCAGGGCTGACTATAGGTCTGAAAATCCAGATCCGATATCAAATAGCATAGAAAATCACAAGTTAAATACAAATACTGGAAGAAAATTAAACAACGCGGTCGAAAAATTTTGGGATACGCATCAGGGTACGTATCCGGGAATAGGGTGCGACAATTAGTCGACTATACCCAGAACTTAGTCGAGTACTGTAATACAATCTGAGAATCTAACTTTCTGTTGGGGGGTCTAGTGGACTATACCAAAGTATCAGTCGACTAGCCCAAAACCTGGTCGACTAATTATACCTATTAGTCGACTACTAATATGTACAATGCATGTACATGCCCGTGCTTGATTTGTGAAGCTTATAACACCTCCACCTGAACCTGAATTATTCTTTAATGAATATGAGGCACTCCAAATAGTAGCAATGGAGTGAGGCTATTACTGAGCAGATCATAATTAATCCCAACAAAAACACGGCCATATATTCAAGAACAAGGAGAGAGGACGCAGATCAGTGACGTGGTTTAGAGATGGAGATTTTAAGTTATTTTTTATTTATTTACAAAATCACATGGAGCAGTGACGCCAGGAGATATTAAGGCGGTTCCTTAGAGAACCGCCCTAATATATAAAGTCTATTAGGGCGGTTCTTCTAGGAACAGCCCTAATAACTAAAATCATGAAAAATTTAAAATATTAGAAAATAATATTTGAAACTGAAATCGATCAAATCGGACTATAAGAAAGGTCAAATAGGGCGGTATACCGATATCGGATTCCTGGTCCAGGTCAGGGCTGACTATAGGTCTGAAAATCCAGATCTGATATCAAATAGCATAGAAAATCACAACTTAAATACAAATACCGGAAGAAAATTAAACAACGCGGTCGAAAAATTTTGGGATACGCATCAGGGTACGTATTCGGGAACAGGGTGCGACAATTAGTCGACTATACCCAGAACTTAGTCGAGTACTGTAATACAATCTGAGAATCTAACTTTCTGTTGGGGGGTCTAGTGGACTATACCAAAGTATCAGTCGACTAGCCCAAAACCTGGTCGACTAATTATACCTATTAGTCGACTAATAAAATGTACAATGCATGTACAAGCCCGTGCTTGATTTGTGAAGCTTATAACACCTCCACCTGAACCTGAATTCTTCTCTAATGCATATGAGCACTCCAAATAGTAACAATGGAGTGAGGCTGTTACTGAGCCGATCATAATTAATCCCAACAAAAACACGGCCATATATTCAAGAACAAGGAGAGAGGACGCAGATTAGTGACGTGGTTTAGAGATGGAGATTTTAAGTTATTTTTTATTTTTTTACATAATCACATAGAGTAGTGACGCCAGGAGATATTAAGGTGGTTCCTTAGAGAACCGCCCTAATATATCACATATAAAGTCTATTAGGGCGGTTCTTCTAGGAACCGCCCTAATAACTAAAATCATGAAAAATTTAAAATATTAGAAAACAATATTTGAAACTGAAATCGATCAAATCGGACTATAAGAAAGGTCAAATAGGGCGGTATACCGATATCGGGTTCCTGGTCCAGGTCAGGGCTGACTATAGGTCTGAAAATCCATATCCGATACCAAATAGCATAGAAAATCACAACTTAAATACAAATACTGGAAGAAATTGAACAACGCGGTCGAAAAATTTGGGATGCGCATCAGGGTACGTATCCGGGAACAGGGTGCGACAATTAGTCGACGATACCCAGAACTTAGTCGAGTACTGTAATACAATCTGAGAATCTAACTTTTTGTTGGGGGGTCTAGTGCACTATACCAAAGTATCAGTCGACTAGCCCAAAACCTAGTCAACTAATAATACCTATTAGTCGACTAATAATATGTACAATGCATGTACATGCCCGTGCTTGATTTGTGAAGCTTATAACACCTCCACCTGAACCTGAATTCTTCTTAATGAATATGAGGCACTCCAAATAGTAACAATGGAGTGAGGCTGTTACTGAGCAGATCATAATTAATCCCAACAAAAACATGGCCATATATTCAAGAACAAGGAGAGAGGACGCAGATCAGTGACGTGGTTTAGAGATGGAGATTTTAAGTTATTTTTTATTTATTTACAAAATCACATGGAGCAGTGACCCCAGGAGATATTAAGGCGGTTCCTTACAGAACCGCCCTAATATATAAAGTCTATTTGGGCGGTTCTTCTTGGAACATCCCTAATAACTAAAATCATGAAAAATTTAAAATATTAGAAAACAATATTTGAAACTGAAATCGATCAAATCGGACTATAAGAAAGGTCAAATAGGGCGGTATACCGATATCGGGTTCCTGGTCCAGGTCAGGGCTGACTATAGGTCTGAAAATCCAGATCCGATATCAAATAGCATAGAAAATCACAACTTAAATACAAATACCGGAAGAAAATTAAACAACGCGGTCGAAAAGTTTTGGGATACGCATCAGGGTACGTATCCGGGAACAGGGTACGACAATTAGTCGACTATACCCAGAACTTAGTCGAGTACTGTAATACAATCTGAGAATCTAACTTTCTGTTGGGGGGTCTAGTGGACTATACCAAAGTATCAGTCGACTAGCCCAAAACTTGGTCGACTAATTATACCTATTAGTCGACTAATAATATGTACAATGCATGTACATGCCCGTGCTTGATTTGTGAAGCTTATAACACCTCCACCTGAACCTGAATTCTTCTCTAATGCATATGAGGCACTCCAAATAGTAACAATGGAGTGAGGCTGTTACTGAGCAGATCATAATTAATCCCAACAAAAACACGGCCATATATTCAAGAACAAGGAGAGAGGACGCAGATTAGTGACGTGGTTTAGAGATGGAGATTTTAAGTTATTTTTTATTTTTTTACAGAATCACATAGAGCAGTGACGCCAGGAGATATTAAGGTGGTTCCTTAGAGAACCGCCCTAATATATCACATATAAAGTCTATTAGGGCGGTTCTTCTAGGAAACGCCCTAATAACTAAAATCATGAAAAATTTAAAATATTAGAAAATAATATTTGAAACTGAAATCGATCAAATCGGACTATAAGAAAGGTCAAACAGGGCGGTATACCGATATCGGGTTCCTGGTCCAGGTCAGGGCTGACTATAGGTCTGAAAATCCATATCCGATACCAAATAGCATAGAAAATCACAACTTAAATACAAATACTGGAAGGAAATTGAACAACGCGGTCGAAAAATTTTGGGATACGCATCAGGGTACGTATCCGGGAACAGGGTGCGACAATTAGTCGACAATACCCAGAACTTAGTCGAGTACTGTTATACAATCTGAGAATCTAACTTTCTGTTGGGGGGTCTAGTGCACTATACCAAAGTATCAGTCGACTAGCCCAAAACCTAGTCAACTAATAATACCTATTAGTCGACTAATAATATGTACAATGCATGTACATGCCCGTGCTTGATTTGTGAAGCTTATAACACCTCCACCTGAACCTGAATTCTTCTCTAATGCATATGAGGCACTCCAAATAGTAACAATGGAGTGAGGCTGTTACTGAGCAGATCATAATTAATCCCAACAAAAACACGGCCATATATTCAAGAACAAGGAGAGAGGACGCAGATTAGTGACGTGGTTTAGAGATGGAGATTTTAAGTTATTTTTTATTTTTTACAGAATCACATAGAGCAGTGACGCCAGGAGATATTAAGGTGGTTCCTTAGAGAACCGCCCTAATATATCACATATAAAGTCTATTAGGGCGGTTCTTCTAGGAACCGCCCTAATAACTAAAATCATGAAAAATTTAAAATATTAGAAAACAATATTTGAAACTGAAATCGATCAAATCGGACTATAAGAAAGGTCAAATAGGGCGGTGTACCGATATCGGGTTCCTGGTCCAGGTCAGGGCTGACTATAGGTCTGAAAATCCATATCCGATACCAAATAGCATAGAAAATCACAACTTAAATACAAATACTGGAAGAAAATTGAACAACGCGGTCGAAAAATTTTGGGATACGCATCAGGGTACGTATCCGGGAACAGGGTGCGACAATTAGTCGACGATACCCAGAACTTAGTCGAGTACTGTAATACAATCTGAGAATCTAACTTTCTGTTGGGGGGTCTAGTGCACTATACCAAAGTATCAGTCGACTAGCCCAAAACTGAGTCAACTAATAATACCTATTTGTCAACTAATAATATGTACAATGCATGTACATGCCCGTGCTTGATTTGTGAAGCTTATAACACCTCCACCTGAACCTGAATTCTTCTTTAATGAATATGAGGCACTCCAAATAGTAACAATGGAGTGAGGCTGTTACTGAGCAGATCATAATTAATCCCAACAAAAACACGGCCATATATTCAAGAACAAGGAGAGATGACGCAGATCAGTGACGTGGTTTAGAGATGGAGATTTTAAGTTATTTTTTATTTATTTACAAAATCACATGGAGCAGTGACGCCAGAAGATATTAAGGCGGTTCCTTAGAGAACCGCCCTAATATATAAAGTCTATTAGGGCGGTTCTTCTAGGAACAGCCCTAATAACTAAAATCATGAAAAATTTAAAATTTTAGAAAACAATATTTGAAACTGAAATCGATCAAATCGGACACAAAGAAAGGTTAAATAGGGCGGTATACCGATATCGGGTTCCTGGTCCAGGTCTGGGCTGACTATAGGTCTGAAAATCCAGATCCGATATCAAATAGCATAGAAAATCACAACTTAAATACAAATACTGGAAGAAAATTAAACAACGCGGTCGAAAAATTTTGGGATACGCATCAGGGTACGTATCCGGGAACAGGGTGCGACAATTAGTCGACTATACCCAGAACTTAGTCGAGTACTGTAATACAATCTGAGAATCTAACTTTCTGTTGGGGGGTCTAGTGGACTATACCAAAGTATCAGTCGACTAGCCCAAAACCTGGTCGACTAATAATACCTATTAGTCGACTAATAATATGTACAATACATGTACATACCCGTGCTTGATTTGTGAAGCTTATAACACCTCCACCTGAACCTGAATTCTTCTCTAATGCATATGAGGCACTCCAAATAGTAACAATAGAGTGAGGCTGTTACTGAGCAGATCATAATTAATCCCAACAAAAACACGGCCATAATTCAAGAACAAGGAGAGAGGACGCAGATTAGTGACGTGGTTTAGAGATGGAGATTTTAAGTTATTTTTTATTTATTTACAGAATCACATAGAGCAGTGACGCCAGGAGATATTAAGGTGGTTTCTTAGAGAACCGCCCTAATATATCACATATAAAGTCTATTAGGGCGGTTCTTCTGGGAACCGCCCTAATAACTAAAATCATGAAAATTTAAAATATTAGAAAACAATATTTGAAACTGAAATCGATCAAATCGGACTATAAGAAAGGTCAAATAGGGCGGTATACTGATATCGGGTTCCTGGTCCAGGTCAGGGCTGACTATAGGTCTGAAAATCCATATCCGATACCAAATAGCATAGAAAATCACAACTTAAATACAAATACTGGAAGAAATTGAACAACGCGGTCGAAAAATTTTGGGATACGCATCAGGGTACGTATCCGGGAACAGGGTGCGACAATTAGTCGACGATACCCAGAACTTAGTCGAGTACTGTAATACAATCTGAGAATCTAACTTTCTGTGGGGGTCTAGTGCACTATACCAAAGTATCAGTCGACTAGCCCAAAACCTAGTCAACTAATAATACCTATTAGTCGACTAATAATATGTACAATGCATGTACATGCCCGTGCTTGATTTGTGAAGCTTATAACACCTCCACCTGAACCTGAATTCTTCTTTAATGAATATGAGGCACTCCAAATAGTAACAATGGAGTGAGGCTGTTACTGAGCAGATCATAATTAATCCCAACAAAAACGCGGCCATATATTCAAGAACAAGGAGAGAGGACGCAGATCAGTGACGTGGTTTAGAGATGGAGATTTTAAGTTATTTTTTATTTATTTACAAAATCACATGGAGCAGTGACGCCAGGAGATATTAAGGCGGTTCCTTAGAGAACCGCCCTAATATATAAAGTCTATTAGGGCGGTTCTTCTAGGAACAGCCCTAATAACTAAAATCATGAAAAATTTAAAATTTAGAAAACAATATTTGAAACTGAAATCGATCAAATCGGACTCAAAGAAAGGTCAAATAGGGCGGTATACTGATATCGGGTTCCTGGTCCAGGTCAGGGCTGACTATAGGTCTGAAAATCCAGATCCGATATCAAATAGCATAGAAAATCACAACTTAAATACAAATACTGGAAGAAAATTAAACAACGCGGTCGAAAAATTTTGGGATACGCATCAGGATACGTATCCGGGAACAGGGTGCGACAATTAGTCGACTATAACCAGAACTTAGTCGAGTACTGTAATACAATCTGAGAATCTAACTTTCTGTTGGGGGGGTCTAGTGGACTATACCAAAGTATCAGTCGACTAGCCCAAAACCTGGTCGACTAATAATACCTATTAGTCGACTAATAATATGTACAATACATGTACATGCCCGTGCTTGATTTGTGAAGCTTATAACACCTCCACCTGAACCTGAATTCTTCTCTAATGCATATGAGGCACTCCAAATAGTAACAATAGAGTGAGGCTGTTACTGAGCAGATCATAATTAATCCCAACAAAAACACGGCCATATATTCAAGAACAAGGAGAGAGGACGCAGATTAGTGACGTGGTTTAGAGATGAGATTTTAAGTTATTTTTTATTTATTTACAGAATCACATAGAGCAGTGACGCCAGGAGATATTAAGGTGGTTTCTTAGAGAACCACCCTAATATATCACCTATAAAGTCTATTAGGGCGGTTCTTCTGGGAACCGCCCTAATAACTAAAATCATGAAAAATTTAAAATATTAGAAAACAATATTTGAAACTAAAATCGATCAAATCGGACTATAAGAAAGGTCAAATAGGGCGGTATACTGATATCGGGTTCCTGGTCCAGGTCAGGGCTGACTACAGGTCTGAAAATCCATATCCGATACCAAATAGCATAGAAAATCACAACTTAAATACAAATACTGGAAGGAAATTGAACAACGCGGTCGAAAAATTTTGGGATGCGCATCAGGGTACGTATCCGGGAACAGGGTGCGACAATTAGTCGACGATAACCAGAACTTAGTCGAGTACTGTAATACAATCTGAGAATCTAACTTTCTGTTGGGGGGTCTAGTGCACTATACCAAAGTATCAGTCGACTAGCCCAAAACCTAGTCAACTAATAATACCTATTAGTCGACTAATAATATGTACAATGCATGTACATGCCCGTGCTTGATTTGTGAAGCTTATAACACCTCCACCTGAACCTGAATTCTTCTTTAATGAATATGAGGCACTCCAAATAGTAACAATGGAGTGAGGCTGTTACTGAGCAGATCATAATTAATCCCAACAAAAACACGGCCATATATTCAAGAACAAGGAGAGAGGACGCAGATCAGTGACGTGGTTTAGAGATGGAGATTTTAAGTTTTTTTTTAATTATTTACAAAATCACATGGAGCAGTGACCCAGGAGATATTAAGGCGGTTCCTTAGAGAACCGCCCTAATATATAAAGTCTATTAGGGCGGTTCTTCTAGGAACAGCCCTAATAACTAAAATCATGAAAAATTTAAAATATTAGAAAACAATATTTGAAACTGAAATCGATCAAATCGGACAATAAGAAAGGTCAAATAGGGCGGTATACTGATATCGGGTTCCTGGTCCAGGTCAGGGCTGACTATAGTTCTGAAAATCCTGATCCTATATCAAATAGCATAGAAAATCACAAATTAAATACAAATACTGGAAGAAAATTAAACAACGCTGTCGAAAAATTTTGGGATACGCATCAGGGTACGTATCCGGGAACAGGGTGCGACAATTAGTCGACTATACCCAGAACTTAGTCGAGTACTGTAATACAATCTGAGAATCTAACTTTCTGTTGGGGGGTCTAGTGGACTATACCAAAGTATCAGTCGACTAGCCCAAAACCTGGTCGACTAATAATACCTTTTAGTCGACTAATAATATGTACAATGCATGTACATGCCCGTGCTTGATTTGTGAAGCTTATAACACCTCCACCTGAACCTGAATTCTACTCTAATGCATATGAGGCACTCCAAATAGTAACAATGGAGTGAGGCTGTTACTGAGCAGATCATAATTAATCCCAACAAAAACACGGCCATATATTCAAGAACAAGGAGAGAGGACGCAGATCAGTGACGTGGTTTAGAGATGGAGATTTTAAGTTATTTTTTATTTATTTACAGAATCACATAGAGCAGTGACGCCAGGAGATATTAAGGTGGTTCCTTAGAGAACCGCCCTAATATATCACATATAAAGTCTATTAGGGCGGTTCTTCTAGGAACAGCCCTAATAACTAAAATCATAAAAAATTTAAAATATTAGAAAACAATATTTGAAACTGAAATCGATCAAATCATACTATGAGAAAGGTCAAATTTGGCGGTATACCGATATCGGGTTCCTGGTCCAGGTCAGGGCTGACTATAGGTCTGAAAATCCATATCCGATTCCAAATAGCATAGAAAATCACAACTTAAATACAAATACTGGAAGAAAATTGAACAACGCGGTCGAAAAATTTTGGGATACGCATCAGGGTACGTATCCGGGAACAGGGTGCGACAATTAGTCAACGATACCCAGAACTTAGTCGAGTACTGTAATACAATCTGAGAATCTAACTTTCTGTTGGGGGGTCTAGTGGACTATACCAAAGTATCAGTCGACTAGCCCAAAACCTAGTCAACTAATAATACCTATTAGTCGACTAATAATATGTACAATGCATGTACATGCCCGTGCTTGATTTGTGAAGCTTATAACACCTCCACCTGAACCTGAATTCTTCTCTAATGCATATGAGGCACTCCAAATAGTAACAATGGAGTGAGGCTGTTACTGAGCAGATCATAATTAATCCCAACAAAAACACGGCCATATATTCAAGAACAAGGAGAGAGGACGCAGATCAGTGACGTGGTTTAGAGATAGAGATTTTAAGTTATTTTTTATTTATTTACAGAATCACATAGAGCAGTGACGCCAGGAGATATTAAGGTGGTTCCTTAGAGAACCGCCCTAATATATCACATATAAAGTCTATTAGAGCGGTTCTTCTAGGAACAGCCCTAATAACTAAAATCATGAAAAATTTAAAATATTAGAAAACAATATTTGAAACTGAAATCGATCAAATCGGACTATAAGAAAGGTCAAATAGGGCGGTATACCGATATCGGGTTCCTGGTCCAGGTCAGGGCTGACTATAGGTCTGAAAATCCAGATCCGATATCAAATAGCATAGAAAATCACAACTTAAATACAAATACGGAAGAAAATTAAACAACGCGGTCGAAAATTTTGGGATACGCATCAGGGTACGTATCCGGGAACAAGGTGCGACAATTAGTCGACTATACCCAGAACTTAGTCGAGTACTGTAATACAATCTGAGAATCTAACTTTCTGTTGGGGGGTCTAGTGGACTATACCAAAGTATCAATCGACTAGCCCAAAACCTGGTCGACTAATTATACCTATTAGTCGACTAATAATATGTACAATGCATGTACATGCCCGTGCTTGATTTGTGAAGCTTATAACACCTCCACCTGAACCTGAATTCTTCTCTAATGCATATGAGGCACTCCAAATAGTAACAATAGAGTGAGGCTGTTACTGAGCAGATCATAATTAATCCCAACAAAAACACGGCCATATATTCAAGAACAAGGAGAGAGGACGCAGATTAGTGACGTGGTTTAGAGATGGAGATTTTAAGTTATTTTTTATTTTTTACAGAATCACATAGAGCAGTGACGCCAGGAGATATTAAGGTGGTTCCTTAGAGAACCGCCCTAATATATCACATATAAAGTCTATTAGGGCGGTTCTTCTAGGAACCACCCTAATAACTAAAATCATGAAAAATTTAAAATATTAGAAAACAATATTTGAAACTGAAATCGATCAAATCGGACTATAAGAAAGGTCAAATAGGGCGGTATATCGATATCGGGTTCCTGGTCCAGGTCAGGGCTGACTATAGGTCTGAAAATCCATTTCCGATACCAAATAGCATAGAAAATCACAACTTAAATACAAATACTGGAAGGAAATTGAACAACGCGGTCAAAAAATTTTGGGATGCGCATCAGGGTACGTATCCGGGAACAGGGTGCGACAATTAGTCGACAATACCCAGAACTTAGTCGAGTACTGTAATACAATCTGAGAATCTAACTTTCTGTTGGGGGGTCTAGTGCACTATACCAAAGTATCAGTCGACTAGCCCAAAACCTAGTCAACTAATAATACCTATTAGTCGACTAATAATATGTACAATGCATGTACATGCCCGTGCTTGATTTGTGAAGCTTATAACACCTCCACCTGAACCTGAATTCTTCTTTAATGAATATGAGGCACTCCAAATAGTAACAATGGAGTGAGGCTGTTACTGAGCAGATCATAATTAATCCCAACAAATACACGGCCATATATTCAAGAACAAGGAGAGAGGACGCAGATCAGTGACGTGGTTTAGAGATGGAGATTTTAAGTTATTTTTTATTTATTTACAAAATCACATGGAGCAGTGACCCCAGGAGATATTAAGGCGGTTCCTTACAGAACCGCCCTAATATATAAAGTCTATTAGGGCAATTCTTCTAGGAACAGCCCTAATAACTAAAATCATGAAAAATTTAAAATATTCGAAAACAATATTTGAAACTGAAATCGATCTAATCGGACTATAAGAAAGGTCAAATAGGGCGGTATACCGATATCGGGTTCCTGGTCCAGGTCAGGGCTGACTATAGTTCTGAAAATCCTGATCCGATATCAAATAGCATAGAAAATCACAACTTAAATACAAATACTGGAAGAAAATTAAACAACGCGGTCGAAAAATTTTGGGATACGCATCAGGGTACGTATACGGGAACAGGGTGCGACAATTAGTCGACTACACCCAGAACTTAGTCGAGTACTGTAATACAATCTGATAATCTAACTTTCTGTTGGGGGGTCTAGTGGACTTTACCAAAGTATCAGTCGACTAGCCAAAAACCTGGTCGACTAATAATACCTATTAGTCGACTAATAATATGTACAATGCATGTACATGCCCGTGCCTGATTTGTGAAGCCTATAACACCTCCACCTGAACCTGAATTCTTCTCTCATGCATATGAGGTAGTCCAAATAGTAACAATGGAGTGAGGTTGTTACTAAGCAGGTCATAATTAATCCCAACAAAAACACAGCCATATATTCAAGAACAAGGAGAGAGGACACAGATTAGTGACGTGGTTTAGAGATGGAGATTTTAAGCTATTTTTTATTTATTTACAGAATCACATAGAGCAGTGACGCCAGGAGATATTAAGGCGGTTCCTTAGAGAACCGCCCTAATATATCACATATAAAGTCTATTAGGGCGGTTCTTCTAGGAACCGCCCGAATAACTACAATCATGAAAAATTTAAAATATTAGAAAACAATATTTGAAACTGAAATCGATCAAATCGGACTATAAGAAAGGTCAAATAGGGCGGTATACCGATATCGGGTTCCTGGTCCAGGTCAGGGCTGACTATAGGTCTGAAAATCCATATCTGATACCAAATAGCATAGAAAATCACAACTTAAATACAAATACTGGAAGGAAATTGAACAACGCGGTCGAAAAATTTTGGGATGCGCATCAGGGTACTATCCGGGAACAGGGTGCGACAATTAGTCGACGATACCCAGAACTTAGTCGAGTACTGTAATGCAATCTGAGAATCTAACTTTCTGTTGGGGGGTCTAGTGCACTATACCAAAGTATCAGTCGACTAGCCCAAAACCTAGTCAACTAATAATACCTGTTAGTCGACTAATAATATTTACAATGCATGTACAAGCCCGTGCTTGATTTGTGAAGCTTATAACACCTCCACCTGAACCTGAATTCTTCTCTAATGAATATGAGGCACTCCAAATAGTAACAATGGAGTGAGGCTGTTACTGAGCAGATCATAATTAATCCCAACAAAAACACGACCATATATTCAAGAACAAGGAGAGAGGACGCAGATTAGTGACGTGGTTTAGAGATGGAGATTTTAAGTTTTTTTTTATTTATTTACAAAATCACATGGAGCAGTGACCCCAGGAGATATTAAGGCGGTTCCTTACAGAACCGCCCAAAATATCACATATAAAGTCTATTAGGGCGGTTCTACTAGGAACCGCCCTAATAACTAAAATCATGAAAAATTTAAAATATTAGAAAACAATATTTGAAACCGAAATCGATCAAATCGGACTATAAGAAAGGTCAAATAGGGCGGTATATCGATATCGGGTTCCTGGTCCAGGTCAGGGCTGACTATAGGTCTGAAAATCCAGATCCGATATCAAATAGCATAGAAAATCACAACTTAAATATAAATACTGGAAGAAAATTGAACAACGCGGTCGAAAAATTTTGGGATACGCATAAGGGTACGTATCCGGGAACAGGGTGCGACAATTAGTCGACTATACCCAGAACTTAGTTGAGTACTGTAATACAATCTGAGAATCTAACTTTCTGTTGGGGGGTCTAGTGGACTATACCAAAGTATCAGTCGACTAGCCCAAAACCTGGTCGACTAATAATACCTATTAGTCGACTAATAATATGTACAATGCATGTACATGCCCGTGCTTGATTTGTGAAGCTTATAACACCTCCACCTGAACCTGAATTCTTCTCTAATGCATATGAGGCACTCCAAATAGTAACAATGGAGTGAGGCTGTTACTGAGCAGATCATAATTAATCCCAACAAAAACACGGCCATATATTCAAGAACAAGGAGAGAGGACGCAGATTAGTGACGTGGTTTAGAGATGGAGATTTTAAGTTTTTTTTATTTATTTACAGAATCACATAGAGCAGTGACGCCAGGAGATCTTAAGGTGGTTCCTTAGAGAACCGCCCTAATATATCACATATAAAGTCTATTAGGGCGGTTCTTCTAGGAACCGCCCTAATAACTAAAATCATGAAAAATTTAAAATATTAGAAAACAATATTTGAAACTGAAATGATCAAATCGGACTATAAGAAAGGTCAAATAGGGCGGTATACCGATATCGGGTTCCTGGTCCAGGTCAGGGCTGACTATAGGTCTGAAAATCCATATCCGATACCAAATAGCATAGAAAATCACAACTTAAATACAAATACTGGAAGAAAATTGAACAACGCGGTCGAAAAATTTTGGGATACGCATCAGGGTACGTATCCGGGAACAGGGTGCGACAATTAGTCGACGATACCCAGAACTTAGTCGAGTACTATAATACAATCTGAGAATCTAACTTTCTGTTGAGGGGTCTAGTGCACTATACCAAAGTATTAGTCGATTAGCCCAAAACCTAGTCAACTAATAATACCTATTAGTCGACTAATAATATGTACAATGCATGTACATGCCCGTGCTTGATTTGTGAAGCTTATAACACCTCCACCTGAACCTGAATTCTTCTTTAATGAATATGAGGCACTCCAAATAGTAACAATGGAGTGAGGCTGTTACTGAGCAGATCATAATTAATCCCAACAAAAACACGGCCATATATTCAAGAACAAGGAGAGAGGACGCAGATCAGTGACGTGGTTTAGAGATGGAGATTTTAAGTTATTTTTTATTTATTTACAAAATCACATGGAGCAGTGACGCCAGGAGATATTAAGGCGGTTCCTTAGAGAACCGCCCTAATATATAAAGTCTATTAGGGCGGTTCTTCTAGGAACAGCCCTAATAACTAAAATCATAAAAAATTTAAAATATTAGAAAACAATATTTGAAACTGAAATCGATCAAATCGGACTATAAGAAAGGTCAAATAGGGCGGTATACCGACATCGGGTTCCTGATCCAGGTCAGGGCTGACTATAGGTCTGAAAATCCAGATCCGATATCAAATAGCATAGAAAATCACAACTTAAATACAAATACTGGAAGAAAATTAAACAACGCGGTCGAAAAATTTTGGGATACGCATCAGGGTGCGTATCCGGGAAAAGGGTGCGACAATTAGTCGACTATACCCAGAACTTAGTCGAGTACTGTAATACAATCTGAGAATCTAACTTTCTGTTGGGGGGTCTAGTGGACTATACCAAAGTATCAGTCGACTAGCCCAAAACCTGGTCGACTAATAATACCTATTAGTCGACTAATAATATGTACAATGCATGTATATGCCCGTGCTTGATTTGTGAAGCTTATAACACCTCCACCTGAACCTGAATTCTTCTCTAATGCATATGAGGCACTCCAAATAGTAACAATGGAGTGAGGCTGTTACTGAGCAGATCATAATTAATCCCAACAAAAACACGGCCATATATTCAAGAACAAGGAGAGAGGACGCAGATTAGTGACGTGGTTTAGAGATGGAGATTTTAAGGTATTTTTTATTTATTTACATAATCACATAGAACAGTGACGCCAGGAGATATTAAGGTGGTTCCTTAGAGATCCGCCCTAATATATCACATATAAAGTCTATTAGGGCGGTTCTTCTAGGAACCGCCCTAATAACTAAAATCATGAAAAATTTAAAATATTAGAAAACAATATTTGAAACTAAAATCGATCAAATCGGACTATAAGAAAGGTCAAATAGGGCGGTGTACCGATATCGGGTTCCTGGTCCAGGTCAGGGCTGACTATAGGTCTGAAAATCCATATCCGATACCAAATAGCATAGAAAATCACAACTTAAATACAAATACTGGAAGAAAATTGAACAACGCGGTCGAAAAATTTTGGATACGCATCAGGGTACGTATCCGGGAACAGGGTGCGACAATTAGTCGACGATACCCAGAACTTAGTCGAGTACTGTAATACAATCTGAGAATCTAACTTTCTGTTGGGGGGGTCTAGTGCACTATACCAAAGTATCAGTCGACTAGCCCAAAACTGAGTCAACTAATAATACCTATTTGTCAACTAATAATATGTACAATGCATGTACATGCCCGTGCTTGATTTGTGAAGCTTATAACACCTCCACCTGAACCTGAATTCTTCTTAATGAATATGAGGCACTCCAAATAGTAACAATGGAGTGAGGCTGTTACTGAGCAGATCATAATTAATCCCAACAAAAACACGGCCATATATTCAAGAACAAGGAGAGATGACGCAGATCAGTGACGTGGTTTAGAGATGGAGATTTAAGTTATTTTTTATTTATTTACAAAATCACATGGAGCAGTGACGCCAGAAGATATTAAGGCGGTTCCTTAGAGAACCGCCCTAATATATAAAGTCTATTAGGGCGTTCTTCTAGGAACAGCCCTAATAACTAAAATCATGAAAAATTTAAAATTTTAGAAAACAATATTTGAAACTGAAATCGATCAAATCGGACTCAAAGAAAGGTTAAATAGGGCGGTATACCGATATCGGGTTCCTGGTCCAGGTCAGGGCTGACTATAGGTCTGAAAATCCAGATCCGATATCAAATAGCATAGAAAATCACAACTTAAATACAAATACTGGAAGAAAATTAAACAACGCGGTCGAAAAATTTTGGGATACGCATCAGGGTACTTATCCGGGAACAGGGTGCGACAATTAGTCGACTATACCCAGAACTTAGTCGAGTACTGTAATACAATCTGAGAATCTAACTTTCTGTTGGGGGG
>JAVJIF010034574.1:0-30528 GCA_038442645.1 Agave tequilana
CAAATAGCATAGAAAATCACAACTTAAATACAAATACTGGAAGAAAATTGAACAACGCGGTCGAAAATTTTGGGATACGCATCAGGGTAGTATCCGGGAACAGGGTGCGACAATTAGTCGACTATACCCAGAACTTAGTCGAGTACTGTAATACAATCTGAGAATCTAACTTTCTGTTGGGGGGTCTAGTAGACTATACCAAAGTATCAGTCGACTAGGCCAAAACCTGGTCGACTAATAATACCTATTAGTCGACTAATAATATGTACAATGCACGTACATGCCCGTGCTTGATTTGTGAAGATTATAATACCTCCACCTGAACCTGAATTCTTCTCTAATGCATATGATGCACTCCAAATAGTAACAATGGAGTGAGGCTGTTACAGAGCAGATCATAATTAATCCCACAAAAACACGGCCATATATTCAAGAACAAGGAGAGAGGACGCAGATCAGTGACGTGGTTTAGAGATGGAGATTTTAAGTTTTTTTTATTTATTTACAGAATCACATAGAGCAGTGACGCCAGGAGATATTAAGGTGGTTCCTTAGAGAACCGCCCTAACATATAAAGTCTATTAGGGCGGTTCTTCTAGGAACAGCCCTAATAACTAAAATCATGAAAAATTTAAAATATTAGAAAATAATATTTGAAACTGAAATCGATCAAATCGTACTATAAGAAAGGTCAAATAGGGCGGTATACCGATATCGGGTTCCTGGTCCAGGTCAGGGCTGACTATAGGTCTGAAAATCCAGATCCGATATCAAATAGCATAGAAAATCACAACTTAAATACAAATACTGGAAGAAAATTGAACACGCGGTCGAAAAATTTTGGGATACGCATCAGGGTACGTATCCGGGAACAGGGTGCGACAATTAGTCGACTATACCTAAACTAGTCGAGTACTGTAATACAATCTGAGAATCTAACTTTCTGTTGGGGGGTCTAGTGGACTATACCAAAGTATCAGTCGACTAGCCCAAAACCTGGTCGACTAATAATACCTATTAGTCGACTAATAATATGTACAATGCATGTACATGCCCGTGCTTGATTTGTGAAGCTTATAACACCTCCACCTGAACCTGAATTCTTCTCTAATGCATATGAGGCACTCCAAATAGTAACAATGGAGTGAGGCTATTACTGAGCAGATCATAATTAATCCCACAAAAACACGGCCATATATTCAAGAACAAGGAGAGAGGACGCAGATTAGTGACGTGGTTTAGAGTTGGAGATTTTAAGTTATTTTTTATTTATTTACAGAATCACATAGAGCAGTGACGCCAGGAGATATTAAGGTGGTTCCTTAGAGAACCGCCTAATATATCACATATAAAGTCTATTAGGGCGGTTCTTCTTGGAACCGCCCTAATAACTAAAATCATGAAAAATTTAAAATATTAGAAAACAATATTTGAAACTGAATCGATCAAATCGGACTGTAAGAAAGGTCAAATAGGGCGGTATACCGATATCGGGTTCCTGGTCCAGGTCAGGGCTGACTATAGGTCTGAAAATCCAGATCCGATATCAAATAGCATAGAAAATCACAACTTAAATACAAATACTGAAGAAAATTAAACAATGCGGTCGAAAAATTTTGGGATACGCATCAGGGTACGTATCCGGGAACAGGGTGCGACAATTAGTCGACTATACCCAAAACTTTGTCGAGTACTGTAATACAATCTGAGAATCTAACTTTCTGTTGGGGGGGTCTAGTGGACTACCAAAGTATCAGTCGACTAGCCCAAAACCAGGTCGACTAATAATACCTATTAGTCGACTAATAATATGTACAATGCATGTATATGCCCGTGCTTGATTTGTGAAGCTTATAACACCTCCACCTGAACCTGAATTCTTCTCTAATGCATATGAGGCACTCCAAATAGTAACAATGGAGTGAGGCTGTTACTGAGCAGATCATAATTAATCCCAACAAAAACACGGCCATATATTCAAGAACAAGGAGAGAGGACGCAGATTTGTGATGTGGTTTAGAGATGGAGATTTTAAGTTATTTTTTATTTATTTACAGAATCACATAGAGCAGTGACGCCAGGAGATATTAAGGTGGTTCCTTAGAGAACCGCCCTAATATATCACATATAAAGTCTATTAGGGCGGTTCTTCTAGGACCGCCCTAATAACTAAAATCATGAAAAATTTAAAATATTAGAAAATAATATTTGAAACTGAAATCGATCAAATCGGTCTATAAGAAAGGTCAAATAGGGCGGTATACCGATATCGGGTTCCTGGTCCAGGTCAGGGCTGACTATAGGTCTGAAAATCCAGATCCGATACCAAATCATAGAAAATCACAACTTAAATACAAATACTGGAAGAAAATTGAACAACGCGGTCGAAAAATTTTGGGATACGCATCAGGGTAGTATCCGGGAACAGGGTGCGACAATTAGTCGACTATACCCAGAACTTAGTCGAGTACTGTAATACAATCTGAGAATCTAACTTTCTGTTGGGGGGTCTAGTGGACTATACCAAAGTATCAGTCGACTAGCCCAAAACCTGGTCGACTAATAATACCTATTAGTCGACTAATAATATGTACAATGCACGTACATGCCCCGTGCTTGATTTGTGAAGCTTATAACACCTCCACCTGAACCTGAATTCTTCTCTAATGCATATGAGGCACTCCAAATAGTAACAATGGAGTGAGGCTGTTACTGAGCAGATCATAATTAATCCCAACAAAAACACGGCCATATATTCAAGAACAAGGAGAGAGGACGCAGATCAGTGACGTGGTTTAGAGATGGAGATTTTAAGTTATTTTTTATTTATTTACAGAATCACATAGAGCAGTGACGCCAGGAGATATTAAGGTGGTTCCTTAGAGAACCGCCCTAACATATAAAGTCTATTAGGGCGGTTCTTCTAGGAACAGCCCTAATAACTAAAATCATGAAAAATTTAAAATATTAGAAAACATATTTGAAACTGAAATCGATCAAATCGGACTATAAGAAAGGTCAAATAGGGCGGTATACCGATATCGGGTTCCTGGTCCAGGTCAGGGCAGACTATAGGTCTGAAAATCCAGATCCGATATCAAATAGCATAGAAAATCACAACTTAAATACAAATACTGGAAGAAAATTGAACAACGCGGTCGAAAAATTTTGGGATACGCATCAGGGTACGTATCCGGGAACAGGGTGCGACAATTAGTCGACTATACCCAAACTTAGTCGAGTACTGTAATACAATCTGAGAATCTAACTTTCTGTTGGGGGGTCTAGTGGACTATACCAAAGTATCAGTCGACTAGCCCAAAACCTGGTCGACTAATAATACCTATTAGTCGACTAATAATATGTACAATGCATGTACATGCCCGTGCTTGATTTGTGAAGCTTATAACACCTCCACCTGAACCTGAATTCTTCTCTAATGCATATGAGGCACTCCAAATAGTAACAATGGAGTGAGGCTGTTACTGAGCAGATCATAATTAATCCCAACAAAAACACGGCCATATATTCAAGAACAAGGAGAGAGGACGCAGATTAGTGACGTGGTTTAGAGATGGAGATTTTAAGTTATTTTTTATTTATTTACAGAATCACATAGAGCAGTGACGCCAGGAGATATTAAGGTGGTTCCTTAGAGAACCGCCCTAATATATCACATATAAAGTCTATTAGGGCGGTTCTTCTAGGAACCGCCCTAATAACTAAAATCATGAAAAATTTAAAATATTAGAAAACAATATTTGAAACTGAAATCGATCAAATCGGACTATAAGAAAGGTCAAATAGGGCGGTATACCGATATCGGGTTCCTGGTCCAGGTCAGGGCTGACTATAGGTCTAAAATCCAGATCCGATATCAAATAGCATAGAAAATCACAACTTAAATACAAATACTGGAAGAAAATTAAACAACGCGGTCGAAAAATTTTGGGATACGCATCAGGGTACGTATCCGGGAACAGGGTGCGACAATTAGTCGACTATACCCAGAACTTAGTCGAGTACTGTAATACAATCTGAGAATCTAACTTTCTGTTGGGGGGTCTAGTGGACTATACCAAAGTATCAGTCGACTAGCCCAAAACCAGGTCGACTAATAATACCTATTAGTCGACTAATAATATGTACAATGCATGTACATGCCCGTGCTTGATTTGTGAAGCTTATAACACCTCCACCTGAACCTGAATTCTTCTCTAATGCATATGAGGCACTCCAAATAGTAACAATGGAGTGAGGCTGTTACTGAGCAGATCATAATTAATCCCAACAAAAACACGGCCATATATTCAAGAACAAGGAGAGAGGACGCAGATTAGTGATGTGGTTTAGAGATGGAGATTTTAAGTTATTTTTATTTATTTACAGAATCACATAGAGCAGTGACGCCAGGAGATATTAAGGCGGTTCCTAGGCGGTTCCTTAGAGAACCGCCCTAATATATCACATATAAAGTCTATTAGGGCGGTTCTTCTAGGAACCACCCTAATAACTAAAATCATGAAAAATTTAAAATATAGAAAACAATATTTGAAACTGAAATCGATCAAATCGGTCTATAAGAAAGGTCAAATAGGGCGGTATAACTGATATCGGGTTCCTGGTCCAGGTCAGGGCTGACTATAGGTCTGAAAATCCATATCCGATACCAAATAGCATAGAAAATCACAACTTAATACAAATACTGGAAGAAAATTGAACAACGCGGTCGAAAAATTTTGGGATACGCATCAGGGTACGTATCCGGGAACAGGGTGCGACAATTAGTCGACGATACCCAGAACTTAGTCGAGTACTGTAATACAATCTGAGAATCTAACTTTCTGTTGGGGGGTCTAGTGCACTATACCAAAGTATCAGTCGATTAGCCCCAAACCTAGTCAACTAATAATACCTATTAGTCGATTAATAATATGTACAATGCATGTACATGCCCGTGCTTGATTTGTGAAGCTTATAACACCTCCACCTGAACCTGAATTCTTCTTTAATGAATATGAGGCACTCCAAAAGTAACAATGGAGTGAGGTTGTTACTGAGCAGATCATAATTAATCCCAACAAAAACACGGCCATATATTCAAGAACAAGGAGAGAGGACGCAGATCAGTGACGTGGTTTAGAGATGGAGATTTTAAATTATTTTTTATTTATTTACAAAATCACATGGAGCAGTGACGCCAGGAGATATTAAGGCGGTTCCTTAGAGAACCGCCCTAATATATCACATATAAAGTCTATTGGGCGGTTCTTCTAGGAACAGCCCTAATAACTAAAATCATGAAAAATTTAAAATATTAGAAAACAATATTTGAAACTGAAATCGATCAAATCGGACTATAAGAAAGGTCAAATAGGGCGGTATACCGATATCGGGTTCCTGGTCCAGGTCAGGGCTGACTATAGGTCTGAAAATCCAGATCCGATATCAAATAGCATAGAAAATCACAACTTAAATACAAATATTGGAAAAATTAAACAACGCGGTCGAAAAATTTTGGGATACGCATCAGGGTACGTATCCGGGAACAGGGTGCGACAATTAGTCGACTATACCCAGAACTTAGTCGAGTACTGTAATACAATCTGAGAATCTAACTTTCTGTTGGGGGGTCTAGTGGACTATACCAAAGTATCAGTCGACTAGCCAAAACCTGGTCACTAATAATACCTATTAGTCGACTAATAATATGTACAATGCATGTAGATGCCCGTGCTTGATTTGTGAAGCTTATAACACCTCCACCTGAACCTGAATTCTTCTCTAATGCATATGGGCACTCCAAAAAGTAAACATGGAGTGAGGCTGTTACTGAGCAGCATAATTAATCCCAACAAAAACACGGCCATATATTCAAGAACAAGGAGAGAGGACGCAGATTAGTGACGTGGTTTAGAGATGGAGATTTTAAGTTTTTTTTATTTATTTACAGAATCACAGAGAGCAGTGACGCTAGGAGATATTAAGGTGGTTCCTTAGAGAACCGCCCTAATATATCACATATAAAGTCTATTAGGGCGGTTCTTCTAGGAACCGCCCTAATAACTAAAATCATGAAAAATTTAAAATAATAGAAAACAATATTTGAAACTAAATCGATCAAATCGGACTGTAAGAAAGGTCAAATAGGCCGGTATACCGATATCGGTTCCTGGTCCAGGTCAGGGCTGACTATAGGTCTGAAAATCCATATCCGATACCAATAGCATAGAAAATCACAACTTAAATACAAATACTGGAAGAAAATTGAACAACGCGGTCGAAAATTTTGGGATACGCATCAGGGTACGTATCCGGGAACAGGGTGCGACAATAAGTCGACGATACCCAGAACTTAGTCGAGTACTGTAATATAATCTGAGAATCTAACTTTCTGTTGGGGGGTCTAGTGCACTATACCAAAGTATCAGTCGACTAGCCCAAAACCTAGTCACTAATAATACCTATTAGTCGACTAATAATATGTACAATGCATGTACATGCCCGTGCTTGATTTGTGAAGCTTATAACACCTCCACCTGAACCTGAATTCTTCTCTTAATGAATATGAGGCACTCCAAATAGTAACAATGGAGTGAGGCTGTTACTGAGCAGATCATAATTAATCCCAACAAAAACACGGCCATATATTCAAGAACAAGGAGAGAGGACGCAGATCAGTGACGTGGTTTAGAGATGGAGATTTTAAGTTATTTTTTATTTATTTGCAAAATCACAAGGAGCAGCGACGCCAGGAGATATTAAGGCGGTTCCTTAGAGAACCGCCCTAATATATCACATATAAAGTCTATTAGGGCGGTTCCTCTAGGAACAACCCTAATAACTAAAATCATGAAAAATTTAAAATATTAGAAAATAATATTTGAAACTGAAATCGACCAAATCGGACTATAAGAAAGGTCAAATAGGGCGGTATACCGATATCGGGTTCCAGGTCCAGGTCAGGGCTGACTATAGGTCTGAAAATCCAGATCCGATACCAAATAGCATAGAAAATCACAACTTAAATACAAATACTGGAAGAAAATTGAACAACGCGGTCGAAAAATTTTGGGATACGCATCAGGGTACGTATCCGGGAACAGGGTGCGACAATTAGTCGACTATACCCAGAACTTAGTCGAGTACTGTAATACAATCTGAGAATCTAACTTTCTGTTGGGGGTCTAGTAGACTTTACCAAAGTATCAGTCGACTAGCCCAAAACCTGGTCGACTAATAATACCTATTAGTCGACTAATAATATGTACAATGCATGTACATGCCCGTGCTTGATTTGTGAAGCTTATAACACCTCCACCTGAACCTGAATTCTTCTCTAATGCATATGAGGCACTCCAAATAGTAACAATGGAGTGAGGCTGTTACAGAGCAGATCATAATTAATCCCAACAAAAACACGGCCATATATTCAAGAACAAGGAGAGGACGCGCAGATCAGTGACGTGGTTTAGAGATGGAGATTTTAAGTTATTTTTTATTTATTTACAGATTCACATAGAGCAGTGACGCCAGGAGATATTAAGGTGGTTCCTTAGAGAACCGCCCTAATATATAAAGTCTATTAGGGCGGTTCTTCTAGGAACAGCCCTAATAACTAAAATCATGAAAAATTTAAAATATTAGAAAATAATATTTGAAACTGAAATCGATCAAATTTACTATAAGAAAGGTCAAATAGGGCGGTATACCGATATCGGGTTCCTGGTCCAGGTCAGGGCTGACTATAGGTCTGAAAATCCGATCCGATATCAAATAGCATAGAAAATCACAACTTAAATACAAATACTGGAAGAAAATTGAACAACGCGGTCGAAAATTTTGGGATACGCATCAGGGTACGTATCCGGGAACAGGGTGCGACAATTAGTCGACTATACCCAGAACTTAGTCGAGTACTGTAATACAATCTGAGAATCTAACTTTCTGTTGGGGGGTCTAGTGGACTATACCAAAGTATCAGTCGACTAGCCCAAAACCTGGTCGACTAATAATACCTATTAGTCGACTAATAATATGTACAATGCATGTACATGCCCGTGCTTGATTTGTGAAGCTTATAACACCTCCACCTGAACCTGAATTCTTCTCTAATGCATATGAGGCACTCCAAATAGTAACAATGGAGTGAGGCTGTTACTGAGCAGATCATAATTAATCCCAACAAAAACACGGCCATATATTCAAGAACAAGGAGAGAGGACGCAGATTAGTGACGTGGTTTAGAGATGGATTTTAAGTTATTTTTATTTATTTACAGAATCACATAGAGCAGTGACGCCAGGAGATATTCAGGTGGTTCCTTAGAGAACCGCCCTAATATATCACATATAAAGTCTATTAGGGCGGTTCTTCTAGGAACAGCCCTAATAACTAAAATCATGAAAAATTTAAAATATTAGAAAACAATATTTGAAACTGAAATCGATCAAATCGGACTATAAGAAAGGTCAAATAGGGCGGTATACCGATATCGGGTTCCTGGTCCAGGTCAGGGCTGACTATAGGTCTGAAAATCCAGATCCGATATCAAATAGCATAGAAAATCACAACTTAAATACAAATACTGGAAGAAAATTAAACAACGCGGTCGAAAAATTTTGGGATACGCATCAGGGTACGTATCCGGGAACAGGGTGCGACAATTAGTCGACTATACCCAGAACTTAGTCGAGTACTGTAATACAATCTGAGAATCTAACTTTCTGTTGGGGGGTCTAGTGGACTATACCAAAGTATCAGTCGACTAGCCCAAAACCTGGTCGACTAATAATACCTATTAGTCGACTAATAATATGTACAATGCATGTACATGCCCGTGCTTGTTTTGTGAAGCTTATAACACCTCCACCTGAACCTGAATTCTTCTCTAATGCTATGAGGCACTCCAAATAGTAACAAGGAGTGAGGCTGTTACTGAGCAGATCATAATTAATCCCAACAAAACACGGCCATATATTCAAGAACAAGGAGAGAGGACGCAGATCAGTGACGTGGTTTAGAGATGGAGATTTTAAGTTATTTTTTATTTATTTACAGAATCACATAGAGCAGTGACGCCAGGGATATTAAGGTGGTTCCTTAGAGAACCGCCCTAATATATCACATATAAAGTCTATTAGGGCGGTTCTTCTAGGAATAGCCCTAATAACTAAAATCATGAAAAATTTAAAATATTAAAAAATAATATTTGAAACTGAAATCGATCAAATCGGACTATAAGAAAGGTCAAATAGGGCGGTATACCGATATCGGGTTCCCGGTCCAGGTCAGGGCTGACTATAGGTCTGAAAATCCAGATCCGATATCAAATAGCATAGAAAATCACAACTTAAATACAAATACTGGAAGAAAATTGAACAACGCGGTCGAAAATTTTGGGATACGCATCAGGGTACGTATCCGGGAACAGGTGCGACAATTAGTCGACTATACCCAGAACTTAGTCGAGTACTGTAATACAATCTGAGAATCTAACTTTCTGTTGGGGGTCTAGTGGACTATACCAAAGTATCAGTCGACTAGCCCAAAACCTGGTCGACTAATAATACCTATTAGTCGACTAATAATATGTACAATGCATGCATAAGCCCGTGCTTGATTTGTGAAGCTTATAACACCTCCACCTGAACCTGAATTCTTCTCTAATGCATATGAGGGCACTCCAAATAGTAACAATGGAGTGAGGCTGTTACTGAGCAGATCATAATTAATCCCAACAAAAAACGGCCATATATTCAAGAACAAGGAGAGAGGACGCAGATTAGTGACGTGGTTTAGAGATGGAGATTTTAAGTTATTTTTTATTTATTTACAGAATCACATAGAGCAGTGACGCTAGGAGATATTAAGGTGGTTCCTTAGAGAACCGCCCTAATATATCACATATAAAGTCTATTAGGGCGGTTCTTCTAGGAACCGCCCTAATAACTAAAATCATGAAAAATTTAAAATATTAGAAAACAATATTTGAAACTGAAATCGATCAAATCGGACTATAAGAAAGGTCAAATAGGGCGTTATACCGATATCGGGTTCCTGGTCCAGGTCAGGGCTGACTATAGGTCTGAAAATCCAGATCCGATATCAAATAGCATAGAAAATCACAACTTAAATACAAATACTGGAAGAAAATTAAACAACGCGGTCCGAAAAATTTTGGGATACGCATCAGGGTACGTATCCGGGAACAGGGTGCGACAATTAGTCGACTATACCCAGAACTTAGTCGAGTACTGTAATACATCTGAGAATCTAACTTTCTGTTGGGGGGTCTAGTGGACTATACCAAAGTATCAGTCGACTAGCCCAAAACCTGGTCGACTAATAATACCTATTAGTCGACTAATAATATGTACAATGCATGTACATGCCCGTGCTTGATTTGTGAAGCTTATAACACCTCCACCTGAACCTGAATTCTTCTCTAATGCATATGAGGCACTCCAATAGTAACAATGGAGTGAGGCTGTTACTGAGCAGATCATAATTAATCCCAACAAAAACACGGCCATATATTCAAGAACAAGGAGAGAGGACGCAGATTAGTGACGTGGTTTAGAGATGGAGATTTTAAGTTATTTTTATATTATTTACAGAATCACATAGAGCAGTGACGCCAGGAGATATTAAGGCGGTTCCTTAGAGAACCGCCCTAATATATCACATATAAAGTCTATTAGGGCGGTTCTTCTAGGAACCGCCCTAATAACTAAAATCATGAAAAATTTAAAATATTAGAAACAATATTTGAAACTGAAATCGATCAAATCGGACTATAAGAAAGGTCAAATAGGGCGGTATACCATATCGGGTTCCTGGTCCATTCAGGGCTGACTATAGGTCTGAAAATCCAGATCCGATATCAAATAGCAATAGAAAATCACAACTTAAATACAAATACTGGAAGAAAATTGAACAACGCGGTCGAAAAATTTTGGATACGCATCAGGTTACATATCCGGGAACAGAGTGCGACAATTAGTCGAGTATACCCAGAACTTAGTCGAGTACTGTAATACAATCTGAGAATCTAACCTTCTGTTGGGGGGTCTAGTGGACTATACCAAAGTATCAGTCGACTAGCCCAAAACCAGGTCGACTAATAATACCTATTAGTCGACTAATAATATGTACAATGCATGTACATGCCCGTGCTTGATTTGTGAAACTTATAACACCTCCACCTGAACCTGAATTCTTCTCTAATGCATATGAGGCACTCCAAATAGTAACAATGGAGTGAGGTGTTACAGAGCAGATCATAATTAATCCCAACAAACACGGCCATATATTCAAGAACAAGGAGAGAGGAGACGCAGATCAGTGACGTGGTTTAGAGATGGAGATTTTAAGTTATTTTTTATTTATTTACAGATTCACATGAGCAGTGACGCCAGGAGATATTAAGGTGGTTCCTTAGAGAACCGCCCTAATATATAAAGTCTATTAGGGCGGTTCTTCTAGGAACAGCCCTAATAACTAAAATCATGAAAAATTTAAAATATTAGAAACAATATTTGAAACTGAAATCGATCAAATCGGACTATAAGAAAGGTCAAATAGGGCGGTATACCGATATCGGGTTCCTGGTCCAGGTCAGGGCTGACTATAGGTCTGAAAATCCAGATCCGATATCAAATAGCATAGAAATCACAACTTAAATACAAATACTGGAAGAAAATTGAACAACGCGGTCGAAAATTTTGGGATACGCATCAGGGTACGTATCCGGGAACAGGGTGCGACAATTAGTCGACTATACCCAGAACTTAGTCGAGTACTGTAATACAATCTGAGAATCTAACTTTCTGTTGGGGGTCTAGTGGACTATACCAAAGTATCAGTCGACTAGCCCAAAACCTGGTCGACTAATAATACCTATTAGTCGACTAATAATATGTACAATGCATGTACATGCCCGTGCTTGATTTGTGAAGCTTATAACACCTCCACCTGAACCTGAATTCTTCTCTAATGCATATGAGGCACTCCAAATAGTAACAATGGAGTGAGGCTGTTACTGAGCAGATCATAATTAATCCCAACAAAAACACGGCCATATATTCAAGAACAAGGAGAGAGGACGCAGATCAGTGACGTGGTTTAGAGATGGAGATTTTAAGTTATTTTTTATTTATTTACAGAATCACATAGAGCAGTGACGCCAGGAGATATTAAGGTGGTTCCTTAGAGAACCGCCCTAATATATCACATATAAAGTCTATTAGGGCGGTTCTTCTAGGAAGCCCTAATAACTAAAATCATGAAAAATTTAAAATATTAGAAAACAATATTTGAAACTGAAATCGATCAAATCGGACTATAAGAAAGGTCAAATAGGCGGTATACCGATATCGGGTTCCTGGTCCAGGTCAGGGCTGACTATAGGTCTGAAAATCTAGATCCGATATCAAATAGCATAGAAAATCACAACTTAAATACAAATACTGGAAGAAATTGAACAACGCGGTCGAAAAATTTTGGGATACGCATCAGGGTACGTATCCGGGAACAGGGTGCGACAATTAGTCGACTATACCCAGAACTTAGTCGAGTACTGTAATACAATCTGAGAATCTAACTTTCTGTTGGGGGGTCTAGTGGACTATACCAAAGTATCAGTCGACTAGCCCAAAACCTGGTCGACTAATAATACCTATTAGTCGACTAATAATATGTACAATGCATGTACATGCCCGTGCTTGATTTGTGAAGCTTATAACACCTCCACCTGAACCTGAATTCTTCTCTAATGCATATGAGGCACTCCAATAGTAACAATGGAGTGAGGCTGTTACTGAGCAGATCATAATTAATCCCAACAAAAACACGGCCATATATTCAAGAACAAGGAGAGAGGACGCAGATTAGTGACGTGGTTTAGAGATGGAGATTTTAAGTTATTTTTTATTTATTTACAGAATCACATAGAGCAGTGACGCCAGGAGATATTAAGGTGGTTCCTTAGAGAACCGCCCTAATATATCACATATAAAGTCTATTAGGGCGGTTCTTCTAGGAACGCCCTAATAACTAAAATCATGAAAAATTTAAAATATTAGAAACAATATTTGAAACTGAAATCGATCAAATCGGACTATAAGAAAGGTCAAATAGGGCGGTATACCGATATCGGGTTCCTGGTCCAGGTCAGGGCTGACTATAGGTCTGAAAATCCAGATCCGATATCAAATAGCATAGAAAATCACAACTTAAATACAAATACTGGAAGAAAATTGAACAACGCGGTCGAAAAATTTTGGGATACGCATCAGGGTACGTATCCGGGAACAGGGTGCGACAATTAGTCGACTATACCCAGAACTTAGTCGAGTACTGTAATACAATCTGAGAATCTAACTTTCTGTTGGGGGGTCTAGTGGACTATACCAAAGTATCAGTCGACTAGCCCAAAACCTGGTCGACTAATAATACCTATTAGTCGACTAATAATATGTACAATGCATGTACATGCCCGTGCTTGATTTGTGAAGCTTATAACACCTCCACCTGAACCTGAATTCTTCTCTAATGCATATGAGGCACTCCAAATAGTAAAATGGAGTGAGGCTGTTACTGAGCAGATCATAATTAATCCCAACAAAAACACGGCCATATATTCAAGAACAAGGAGAGAGGACGCAGATTAGTGACGTGGTTTAGAGATGGAGATTTTAAGTTATTTTTTATTTATTTACAGAATCACATAGAGCAGTGACGCCAGGAGATATTAAGGTGGTTCCTTAGAGAACCGCCCTAATATATCACATATAAAGTCTATTAGGGCGGTTCTTCTAGGAACCGCCCTAATAACTAAAATCATGAAAAATTTAAAATATTAGAAAACAATATTTGAAACTGAAATCGATCAAATCGGACTATAAGAAAGGTCAAATAGGGCGGTATACCGATATCGGGTTCCTGGTCCAGGTCAGGGCTGACTATAGGTCTGAAAATCCAGATCCGATATCAAATAGCATAGAAAATCACAACTTAAATACAAATACTGGAAGAAAATTAACAACGCGGTCGAAAAATTTTGGGATACGCATCAGGGTACGTATCCGGAACAGGGTGCGACAATTAGTCGACTATACCCAGAACTTAGTCGAGTACTGTAATACAATCTGAGAATCTAACTTTCTGTTGGGGGGTCTAGTGGACTATACCAAAGTATCAGTCGACTAGCCCAAAACCTGGTCGACTAATAATACCTATTAGTCGACTAATAATATGTACAATGCATGTACATGCCCGTGCTTGATTTGTGAAGCTTATAACACCTCCACCTGAACCTGAATTCTTCTCTAATGCATATGAGGCACTCCAAATAGTAACAATGGAGTGAGGCTGTTACTGAGCAGATCATAATTAATCCCAACAAAAACACGGCCATATATTCAAGAACAAGGAGAGAGGACGCAGATTAGTGACGTGGTTTAGAGATGGAGATTTTAAGTTATTTTTTATTTATTTACAGAATCACATAGAGCAGTGACGCCAGGAGATATTAAGGTGGTTCCTTAGAGAACCGCCCTAATATATCACATATAAAGTCTATTAGGGCGGTTCTTCTAGGAACCGCCCTAATAACTAAAATCATGAAAAATTTAAAATATTAGAAAACAATATTTGAAACTGAAATCGATCAAATCGGACTATAAGAAAGGTCAAATAGGGCGGTATACGATATCGGGTTCCTGGTCCAGGTCAGGGCTGACTATAGGTCTGAAAATCCATATCCGATACCAAATAGCATAGAAAATCACAACTTAAATACAAATACTGGAAGAAAATTGAACAACGCGGTCGAAAAATTTTGGGATACGCATCAGGGTACGTATCCGGGAACAGGGTGCGACAATTAGTCGACGATACCCAGAACTTAGTCGAGTACTGTAATACAATCTGAGAATCTAACTTTCTGTTGGGGGTCTAGTGCACTATACCAAAGTATCAGTCGACTAGCCCAAAACCTAGTCGACTAATAATACCTATTAGTCGACTAATAATATGTACAATGCATGTACATGCCCGTGCTTGATTTGTGAAGCTTATAACACCTCCACCTGAACCTGAATTCTTCTTTAATGCATATGAGGCACTCCAAATAGTAACAATGGAGTGAGGCTGTTACTGAGCAGATCATAATTAATCCCAACAAAAACACGGCCATATATTCAAGAACAAGGAGAGAGGACGCAGATCAGTGACGTGGTTTAGAGATGGAGATTTTAAGTTATTTTTTATTTATTTACAAAATCACATGGAGCAGTGACGCCAGGAGATATTAAGGCGGTTCCTTAGAGAACCGCCCTAATATATAAAGTCTATTAGGGCGGTTCTTCTAGGAACAGCCCTAATAACTAAAATCATGAAAAATTTAAAATATTAGAAAACAATATTTGAAACTGAAATCGATCAAATCGGACTATAAGAAAGGTCAAATAGGGCGGTATACCGATATCGGGTTCCTGGTCCAGGTCAGGGCTGACTATAGGTCTGAAAATCCAGATCCGATATCAAATAGCATAGAAAATCACAACTTAAATACAAATACTGGAAGAAAATTAAACAACGCGGTCGAAAAATTTTGGGATACGCATCAGGGTACGTATCCGGGAACAGGGTGCGACAATTAGTCGACTATACCCAGAACTTAGTCGAGTACTGTAATACAATCTGAGAATCTAACTTTCTGTTGGGGGGTCTAGTGGACTATACCAAAGTATCAGTCGACTAGCCCAAAACCTGGTCGACTAATAATACCTATTAGTCGACTAATAATATGTACAATGCATGTACATGCCCGTGCTTGATTTGTGAAGCTTATAACACCTCCACCTGAACCTGAATTCTTCTCTAATGCATATGAGGCACTCCAAATAGTAACAATGGAGTGAGGCTGTTACTGAGCAGATCATAATTAATCCCAACAAAAACACGGCCATATATTCAAGAACAAGGAGAGAGGACGCAGATTAGTGACGTGGTTTAGAGATGGAGATTTTAAGTTATTTTTTATTTATTTACAGAATCACATAGAGCAGTGACGCCAGGAGATATTAAGGTGGTTCCTTAGAGAACCGCCCTAATATATCACATATAAAGTCTATTAGGGCGGTTCTTCTAGGAACCGCCCTAATAACTAAAATCATGAAAAATTTAAAATATTAGAAAACAATATTTGAAACTGAAATCGATCAAATCGGACTGTAAGAAAGGTCAAATAGGGCGGTATACCGATATCGGGTTCCTGGTCCAGGTCAGGGCTGACTATAGGTCTGAAAATCCATATCCGATACCAAATAGCATAGAAAATCACAACTTAAATACAAATACTGGAAGAAAATTGAACAACGCGGTCGAAAAATTTTGGGATACGCATCAGGGTACGTATCCGGGAACAGGGTGCGACAATTAGTCGACGATACCCAGAACTTAGTCGAGTACTGTAATACAATCTGAGAATCTAACTTTCTGTTGGGGGTCTAGTGACTATACCAAAGTATCAGTCGACTAGCCCAAAACCTGGTCGACTAATAATACCTATTAGTCGACTAATAATATGTACAATGCATGTACATGCCCGTGCTTGATTTGTGAAGCTTATAACACCTCCACCTGAACCTGAATTCTTCTTTAATGCATATGAGGCACTCCAAATAGTAACAATGGAGTGAGGCTGTTACTGAGCAGATCATAATTAATCCCAACAAAAACACGGCCATATATTCAAGAACAAGGAGAGAGGACGCAGATCAGTGACGTGGTTTAGAGATGGAGATTTTAAGTTATTTTTTATTTATTTACAAATCACATAGAGCAGTGACGCCAGGAGATATTAAGGTGGTTCCTTAGAGAACCGCCCTAATATATAAAGTCTATTAGGGCGGTTCTTCTAGGAACAGCCCTAATAACTAAAATCATGAAAAATTTAAAATATTAGAAAACAATATTTGAAACTGAAATCGATCAAATCGGACTATAAGAAAGGTCAAATAGGGCGGTATACCGATATCGGGTTCCTGGTCCAGGTCAGGGCTGACTATAAGTCTGAAAATCCAGATCCGATATCAAATAGCATAGAAAATCACAACTTAAATACAAATACTGGAAGAAAATTGAACAACGCGGTCGAAAAATTTTGGGATACGCATCAGGGTACGTATCCGGGAACAGGGTGCGACAATTAGTCGACTATACCCAGAACTTAGTCGAGTACTGTAATACAATCTGAGAATCTAACTTTCTGTTGGGGGGTCTAGTGACTATACCAAAGTATCAGTCGACTAGCCCAAAACCTGGTCGACTAATAATACCTATTAGTCGACTAATAATATGTACAATGCATGTACATGCCCGTGCTTGATTTGTGAAGCTTATAACACCTCCACCTGAACCTGAATTCTTCTCTAATGCATATGAGGCACTCCAAATAGTAACAATGGAGTGAGGCTGTTACTGAGCAGATCATAATTAATCCCAACAAAAACACGGCCATATATTCAAGAACAAGGAGAGAGGACGCAGATCAGTGACGTGGTTTAGAGATGGAGATTTTAAGTTATTTTTTATTTATTTACAGAATCACATAGAGCAGTGACGCCAGGAGATATTAAGGTGGTTCCTTAGAGAACCGCCCTAATATATAAAGTCTATTAGGGCGGTTCTTCTAGGAACAGCCCTAATAACTAAAATCATGAAAAATTTAAAATATTAGAAAACAATATTTGAAACTGAAATCGATCAAATCGTACTATAAGAAAGGTCAAATAGGGCGGTATACCGATATCGGGTTCCTGGTCCAGGTCAGGGCTGACTATAGGTCTGAAAATCCAGATCCGATATCAAATAGCATAGAAAATCACAACTTAAATACAAATACTGGAAGAAAATTGAACAACGCGGTCGAAAAATTTTGGGATACGCATCAGGGTACGTATCCGGGAACAGGGTGCGACAATTAGTCGACTATACCCAGAACTTAGTCGAGTACTGTAATACAATCTGAGAATCTAACTTTCTGTTGGGGGTCTAGTGGACTATACCAAAGTATCAGTCGACTAGCCCAAAACCTGGTCGACTAATAATACCTATTAGTCGACTAATAATATGTACAATGCATGTACATGCCCGTGCTTGATTTGTGAAGCTTATAACACCTCCACCTGAACCTGAATTCTTCTCTAATGCATATGAGGCACTCCAAATAGTAACAATGGAGTGAGGCTGTTACTGAGCAGATCATAATTAATCCCAACAAAAACACGGCCATATATTCAAGAACAAGGAGAGAGGACGCAGATTAGTGACGTGGTTTAGAGATGGAGATTTTAAGTTATTTTTTATTTATTTACAGAATCACATAGAGCAGTGACGCCAGGAGATATTAAGGTGGTTCCTTAGAGAACCGCCCTAATATATCACATATAAAGTCTATTAGGGCGGTTCTTCTAGGAACCGCCCTAATAACTAAAATCATGAAAAATTTAAAATATTAGAAAACAATATTTGAAACTGAAATCGATCAAATCGGACTATAAGAAAGGTCAAATAGGGCGGTATACCGATATCGGGTTCCTGGTCCAGGTCAGGGCTGACTATAGGTCTGAAAATCCAGATCCGATATCAAATAGCATAGAAAATCACAACTTAAATACAAATACTGGAAGAAAATTAACAACGCGGTCGAAAAATTTTGGGATACGCATCAGGGTACGTATCCGGGAACAGGGTGCGACAATTAGTCGACTATACCCAGAACTTAGTCGAGTACTGTAATACAATCTGAGAATCTAACTTTCTGTTGGGGGGTCTAGTGGACTATACCAAAGTATCAGTCGACTAGCCCAAAACCTGGTCGACTAATAATACCTATTAGTCGACTAATAATATGTACAATGCATGTACATGCCCGTGCTTGATTTGTGAAGCTTATAACACCTCCACCTGAACCTGAATTCTTCTCTAATGCATATGAGGCACTCCAAATAGTAACAATGGAGTGAGGCTGTTACTGAGCAGATCATAATTAATCCCAACAAAAACACGGCCATATATTCAAGAACAAGGAGAGAGGACGCAGATTAGTGACGTGGTTTAGAGATGGAGATTTTAAGTTATTTTTTATTTATTTACAGAATCACATAGAGCAGTGACGCCAGGAGATATTAAGGTTCCTTAGGTTCCTTAGAGAACCGCCCTAATATATCACATATAAAGTCTATTAGGGCGGTTCTTCTAGGAACCGCCCTAATAACTAAAATCATGAAAAATTTAAAATATTAGAAAACAATATTTGAAACTGAAATCGATCAAATCGGACTATAAGAAAGGTCAAATAGGGCGGTATACCGATATCGGGTTCCTGGTCCAGGTCAGGGCTGACTATAGGTCTGAAAATCCATATCCGATACCAAATAGCATAGAAAATCACAACTTAAATACAAATACTGGAAGAAAATTGAACAACGCGGTCGAAAAATTTTGGGATACGCATCAGGGTACGTATCCGGGAACAGGGTGCGACAATTAGTCGACGATACCCAGAACTTAGTCGAGTACTGTAATACAATCTGAGAATCTAACTTTCTGTTGGGGGTCTAGTGCACTATACCAAAGTATCAGTCGACTAGCCCAAAACCTAGTCAACTAATAATACCTATTAGTCGACTAATAATATGTACAATGCATGTACATGCCCGTGCTTGATTTGTGAAGCTTATAACACCTCCACCTGAACCTGAATTCTTCTTTAATGAATATGAGGCACTCCAAATAGTAACAATGGAGTGAGGCTGTTACTGAGCAGATCATAATTAATCCCAACAAAAACACGGCCATATATTCAAGAACAAGGAGAGAGGACGCAGATCAGTGACGTGGTTTAGAGATGGAGATTTTAAGTTATTTTTTATTTATTTACAAAATCACATGGAGCAGTGACGCCAGGAGATATTAAGGCGGTTCCTTAGAGAACCGCCCTAATATATCACATATAAAGTCTATTAGGGCGGTTCTTCTAGGAACAGCCCTAATAACTAAAATCATGAAAAATTTAAAATATTAGAAAATAATATTTAAAACTGAAATCGATCAAATCGGACTATAAGAAAGGTCAAATAGGGCGGTATATACGATATCGGGTTCCTGGTCCAGGTCAGGGCTGACTATAGGTCTGAAAATCCAGATCCGATATCAAATAGCATAGAAAATCACAACTTAAATACAAATACTGGAAGAAAATTAAACAACGCGGTCGAAAAATTTTGGGATACGCATCAGGGTACGTATCCGGAAACAGGGTGCGACAATTAGTCGACTATACCCAGAACTTAGTCGAGTACTGTAATACAATCTGAGAATCTAACTTTCTGTTGGGGGGTCTAGTGGACTATACCAAAGTATCAGTCGACTAGCCCAAAACCTGGTCAACTAATAATACCTATTAGTCGACTAATAATATGTACAATGCATGTACATGACCGTGCTTGATTTGTGAAGCTTATAACACCTCCACCTGAACCTGAATTCTTCTCTAATGCATATGAGGCACTCCAAATAGTAACAATGAGTGAGGCTGTTACTGAGCAGATCATAATTAATCCCAACAAAACACGGCCATATATTCAAGAACAAGGAGAGAGACGCAGATTAGTGACGTGGTTTAGAGATGGAGATTTTAAGTTATTTTTTATTTATTTACAGAATCACATAGAGCAGTGACGCCAGGAGATATTAAGGTGGTTCCTTAGAGAACCGCCCTAATATATCACATATAAAGTCTATTAGGCGGTTCTTCTAGGAACCGCCCTAATAACTAAAATCATGAAAAATTTAAAATATTAGAAAACAATATTTGAAACTGAAATCGATCAAATCGGACTATAAAAAGGTCAAATAGGGCGGTATACCGATATCGGGTTCCTGGTCCAGGTCAGGGCTGACTATAGGTCTGAAAATCCAGATCCGATATCAAATAGCATAGAAAATCACAACTTAAATACAAATACTGGAAGAAAATTGAACAACGCGGTCGAAAAATTTTGGGATACGCATCAGGGTACGTATCCGGGAACAGGGTGCGACAATTAGTCGACTATACCCAGAACTTAGTCGAGTACTGTAATACAATCTGAGAATCTAACTTTCTGTTGGGGGGTCTAGTGGACTATACCAAAGTATCAGTCGACTAGCCCAAAACCTGGTCGACTAATAATACCTATTAGTCGACTAATAATATGTACAATGCATGTACATGCCCGTGCTTGATTTGTGAAGCTTATAACACCTCCACCTGAACCTGAATTCTTCTCTAATGCATATGAGGCACTCCAAATAGTAACAATGGAGTGAGGCTGTTACTGAGCAGATCATAATTAATCCCAACAAAAACACGGCCATATATTCAAGAACAAGGAGAGAGGACGCAGATCAGTGACGTGGTTTAGAGATGGAGATTTTAAGTTATTTTTTATTTATTTACAGAATCACATAGAGCAGTGACGCCAGGAGATATTAAGGTGGTTCCTTAGAGAACCGCCCTAATATATCAATAGTCTATTAGGGCGGTTCTTCTAGGAACAGCCCTAATAACTAAAATCATGAAAAATTTAATATTAGAAAACAATATTTGAAACTGAAATCGATCAAATCGGACTATAAGAAAGGTCAAATAGGGCGGTATACCGATATCGGGTTCCTGGTCCAGGTCAGGGCTGACTATAGGTCTGAAAATCCAGATCCGATATCAAATAGCATAGAAAATCACAACTTAAATACAAATACTGGAAGAAAATTGAACAACGCGGTCGAAAAATTTTGGGATACGCATCAGGGTACGTATCCGGGAACAGGGTGCGACAATTAGTCGACTATACCCAGAACTTAGTCGAGTACTGTAATACAATCTGAGAATCTAACTTTCTGTTGGGGGGTCTAGTGGACTATACCAAAGTATCAGTCGACTAGCCCAAAACCTGGTCGACTAATAATACCTATTAGTCGACTAATAATATGTACAATGCATGTACATGCCCGTGCTTGATTTGTGAAGCTTATAACACCTCCACCTGAACCTGAATTCTTCTCTAATGCATATGAGGCACTCCAAATAGTAACAATGGAGTGAGGCTGTTACTGAGCAGATCATAATTAATCCCAACAAAAACACGGCCATATATTCAAGAACAAGGAGAGAGGACGCAGATTAGTGACGTGGTTTAGAGATGGAGATTTTAAGTTATTTTTTATTTATTTACAGAATCACATAGAGCAGTGACGCCAGGAGATATTAAGGTGGTTCCTTAGAGAACCGCCCTAATATATCACATATAAAGTCTATTAGGGCGGTTCTTCTAGGAACAGCCCTAATAACTAAAATCATGAAAAATTTAAAATATTAGAAAACAATATTTGAAACTGAAATCGATCAAATCGGACTATAAGAAAGGTCAAATAGGGCGGTATACCGATATCGGGTTCCTGGTCCAGGTCAGGGCTGACTATAGGTCTGAAAATCCAGATCCGATATCAAATAGCATAGAAAATCACAACTTAAATACAAATACTGGAAGAAAATTGAACAACGCGGTCGAAAAATTTTGGGATACGCATCAGGGTACGTATCCGGGAACAGGGTGCGACAATTAGTCGACTATACCCAGAACTTAGTCGAGTACTGTAATACAATCTGAGAATCTAACTTTCTGTTGGGGGGTCTAGTGGACTATACCAAAGTATCAGTCGACTAGCCCAAAACCTGGTCGACTAATAATACCTATTAGTCGACTAATATATGTACAATGCATGTACATGCCCGTGCTTGATTTGTGAAGCTTATAACACCTCCACCTGAACCTGAATTCTTCTCTAATGCATATGAGGCACTCCAAATAGTAACAATGGAGTGAGGCTGTTACTGAGCAGATCATAATTAATCCCAACAAAAACACGGCCATATATTCAAGAACAAGGAGAGAGGACGCAGATTAGTGACGTGGTTTAGAGATGGAGATTTTAAGTTATTTTTTATTTATTTACAGAATCACATAGAGCAGTGACGCCAGGAGATATTAAGGTGGTTCCTTAGAGAACCGCCCTAATATATCACATATAAAGTCTATTAGGGCGGTTCTTCTAGGAACGCCCTAATAACTAAAATCATGAAAAATTTAAAATATTAGAAAACAATATTTGAAACTGAAATCGATCAAATCGGACTATAAGAAAGGTCAAATAGGGCGGTATACCGATATCGGGTTCCTGGTCCAGGTCAGGGCTGACTATAGGTCTGAAAATCCAGATCCGATATCAAATAGCATAGAAAATCACAACTTAAATACAAATACTGGAAGAAAATTGAACAACGCGGTCGAAAAATTTTGGGATACGCATCAGGGTACGTATCCGGGAACAGGGTGCGACAATTAGTCGACTATACCCAGAACTTAGTCGAGTACTGTAATACAATCTGAGAATCTAACTTTCTGTTGGGGGTCTAGTGGACTATACCAAAGTATCAGTCGACTAGCCCAAAACCTGGTCGACTAATAATACCTATTAGTCGACTAATAATATGTACAATGCATGTACATGCCCGTGCTTGATTTGTGAAGCTTATAACACCTCCACCTGAACCTGAATTCTTCTCTAATGCATATGAGGCACTCCAAATAGTAACAATGGAGTGAGGCTGTTACTGAGCAGATCATAATTAATCCCAACAAAAACACGGCCATATATTCAAGAACAAGGAGAGAGGACGCAGATTAGTGACGTGGTTTAGAGATGGAGATTTTAAGTTATTTTTTATTTATTTACAGAATCACATAGAGCAGTGACGCCAGGAGATATTAAGGTGGTTCCTTAGAGAACCGCCCTAATATATCACATATAAAGTCTATTAGGGCGGTTCTTCTAGGAACCGCCCTAATAACTAAAATCATGAAAAATTTAAAATATTAGAAAACAATATTTGAAACTGAAATCGATCAAATCGGACTATAAGAAAGGTCAAATAGGGCGGTATATCGATATCGGGTTCCTGGTCCAGGTCAGGGCTGACTATAGGTCTGAAAATCCAGATCCGATATCAAATAGCATAGAAAATCACAACTTAAATACAAATACTGGAAGAAAATTAAACAACGCGGTCGAAAAATTTTGGGATACGCATCAGGGTACGTATCCGGGAACAGGGTGCGACAATTAGTCGACTATACCCAGAACTTAGTCGAGTACTGTAATACAATCTGAGAATCTAACTTTCTGTTGGGGGGTCTAGTGGACTATACCAAAGTATCAGTCGACTAGCCCAAAACCTGGTCGACTAATAATATGTACAATGCATGTACATGCCCGTGCTTGATTTGTGAAGCTTATAACACCTCCACCTGAACCTGAATTCTTCTCTAATGCATATGAGGCACTCCAAATAGTAACAATGGAGTGAGGCTGTTACTGAGCAGATCATAATTAATCCCAACAAAAACACGGCCATATATTCAAGAACAAGGAGAGAGGACGCAGATTAGTGACGTGGTTTAGAGATGGAGATTTTAAGTTATTTTTTATTTATTTACAGAATCACATAGAGCAGTGACGCCAGGAGATATTAAGGTGGTTCCTTAGAGAACCGCCCTAATATATCACATATAAAGTCTATTAGGGCGGTTCTTCTAGGAACCGCCCTAATAACTAAAATCATGAAAAATTTAAAATATTAGAAAACAATATTTGAAACTGAAATCGATCAAATCATACTATAAGAAAGGTCAAATAGGGCGGTATACCGATATCGGGTTCCTGGTCCAGGTCAGGGCTGACTATAGGTCTGAAAATCCATATCCGATATCAAATAGCATAGAAAATCACAACTTAAATACAAATACTGGAAGAAATTAAACAACGCGGTCGAAAAATTTTGGGATACGCTTCATCAGGTACGTATCCGGGAACAGGGTGCGACAATTAGTCGACGATACCCCCAAACTTAGTCGAGTACTGTAATACAATCTGAGAATCTAACTTTCTGTTGGGGGTCTAGTGGACTATACCAAAGTATCAGTCGACTAGCCAAAACCTAGTCAACTAATAATACCTATTAGTCGACTAATAATATGTACAATGCATGTACATGCCCGTGCTTGATTTGTGAAGCTTATAACACCTCCACCTGAACCTGAATTCTTCTTAATGAATATGAGGCACTCCAAATAGTAACAATGGAGTGAGGCTGTTACTGAGCAGATCATAATTAATCCCAACAAAAACACGGCCATATATTCAAGAACAAGGAGAGAGGACGCAGATCAGTGACGTGGTTTAGAGATGGAGATTTTAAGTTATTTTTTATTTATTTACAAATCACATAGAGCAGTGACGCCAGGAGATATTAAGCGGTTCCTTAGAGAACCGCCCTAATCAATATAAAGTCTATTAGGGCGGTTCTTCTAGGAACAGCCCTAATAACTAAAATCATGAAAAATTTAAAATATTAGAAAACAATATTTGAAACTGAAATCGATCAAATCGGACTATAAGAAAGGTCAAATAGGGCGGTATACCGATATCGGGTTCCTGGTCCAGGTCAGGGCTGACTATAGGTCTGAAAATCCAGATCCGATATCAAATAGCATAGAAAATCACAACTTAAATACAAATACTGGAAGAAAATTAAACAACGCGGTCGAAAAATTTTGGGATACGCATCAGGGTACGTATCCGGGAACAGGGTGCGACAATTAGTCGACTATACCCAGAACTTAGTCGAGTACTGTAATACAATCTGAGAATCTAACTTTCTGTTGGGGGGTCTAGTGGACTATACCAAAGTATCAGTCGACTAGCCAAAAACCTGGTCGACTAATAATACCTATTAGTCGACTAATAATATGTACAATGCATGTACATGCCCGTGCTTGATTTGTGAAGCTTATAACACCTCCACCTGAACCTGAATTCTTCTCTAATGCATATGAGGCACTCCAAATAGTAACAATGGAGTGAGGCTGTTACTGAGCAGATCATAATTAATCCCAACAAAAACACGGCCATATATTCAAGAACAAGGAGAGAGGACGCAGATTAGTGACGTGGTTTAGAGATGGAGATTTTAAGTTATTTTTTATTTATTTACAGAATCACATAGAGCAGTGACGCCAGGAGATATTAAGGTGGTTCCTTAGAGAACCGCCCTAATATATCACATATAAAGTCTATTAGGGCGGTTCTTCTAGGAACCGCCCTAATAACTAAAATCATGAAAAATTTAAAATATTAGAAAACAATATTTGAAACTGAAATCGATCAAATCGGACTATAAGAAAGGTCAAATAGGGCGGTATACCGATATCGGGTTCCTGGTCCAGGTCAGGGCTGACTATAGGTCTGAAAATCCATATCCGATACCAAATAGCATAGAAAATCACAACTTAAATACAAATACTGGAAGAAAATTGAACAACGCGGTCGAAAAATTTTGGGATACGCATCAGGGTACGTATCCGGGAACAGGGTGCGACAATTAGTCAACGATACCCAGAACTTAGTCGAGTACTGTAATACAATCTGAGAATCTAACTTTCTGTTGGGGGGTCTAGTGCACTATACCAAAGTATCAGTCGACTAGCCCAAAACCTAGTCAACTAATAATACCTATTAGTCGACTAATAATATGTACAATGCATGTACATGCCCGTGCTTGATTTGTGAAGCTTATAACACCTCCACCTGAACCTGAATTCTTCTTTAATGAATATGAGGCACTCCAAATAGTAACAATGGAGTGAGGCTGTTACTGAGCAGATCATAATTAATCCCAACAAAAACACGGCCATATATTCAAGAACAAGGAGAGAGGACGCAGATCAGTGACGTGGTTTAGAGATGGAGATTTTAAGTTATTTTTTATTTATTTACAAAATCACATGGAGCAGTGACGCCAGGAGATATTAAGGGGTTCCTTAGAGAACCGCCCTAATATATCACATATAAAGTCTATTAGGGCGGTTCTTCTAGGAACAGCCCTAATAACTAAAATCATGAAAAATTTAAAATATTAGAAAACAATATTTGAAACTGAAATCGATCAAATCGGACTATAAGAAAGGTCAAATAGGGCGGTATACCGATATCGGGTTCCAGGTCCAGGTCAGGGCTGACTATAAGTCTGAAAATCCATATCCGATACCAAATAGCATAGAAAATCACAACTTAAATACAAATACTGGAAGAAAATTGAACAACGCGGTCGAAAAATTTTGGGATACGCATCAGGGTACGTATCCGGGAACAGGGTGCGACAATTAGTCGACTATACCCAGAACTTAGTCGAGTACTGTAATACAATCTGAGAATCTAACTTTCTGTTGGGGGGTCTAGTAGACTATACCAAAGTATCAGTCGACTAGCCCAAAACCTGGTCGACTAATAATACCTATTAGTCGACTAATAATATGTACAATGCATGTACATGCCCGTGCTTGATTTGTGAAGCTTATAACACCTCCACCTGAACCTGAATTCTTCTCTAATGCATATGAGGCACTCCAATAGTAACAATGGAGTGAGGCTGTTACAGAGCAGATCATAATTAATCCCAACAAAAACACGGCCATATATTCAAGAACAAGGAGAGAGGACGCAGATCAGTGACGTGGTTTAGAGATGGAGATTTTAAGTTATTTTTTATTTATTTACAGATTCACATAGAGCAGTGACGCCAGGAGATATTAAGGTGGTTCCTTAGAGAACACCCTAATATATAAAGTCTATTAGGGCGGTTCTTCTAGGAACAGCCCTAATAACTAAAATCATGAAAAATTTAAAATATTAGAAAACAATATTTGAAACTGAAATCGATCAAATCGTACTATAAGAAAGGTCAAATAGGGCGGTATACCGATATCGGGTTCCTGGTCCAGGTCAGGGCTGACTATAGGTCTGAAAATCCAGATCCGATATCAAATAGCATAGAAAATCACAACTTAAATACAAATACTGGAAGAAAATTGAACAACGCGGTCGAAAAATTTTGGGATACGCATCAGGGTACGTATCCGGAACAGGGTGCGACAATTAGTCGACTATACCCAGAACTTAGTCGAGTACTGTAATACAATCTGAGAATCTAACTTTCTGTTGGGGGGTCTAGTGGACTATACCAAGTATCAGTAGACTAGCCCAAAACCTGGTCGACTAATAATACCTATTAGTCGACTAATAATATGTACAATGCATGTACATGCCCGTGCTTGATTTGTGAAGCTTATAACACCTCCACCTGAACCTGAATTCTTCTCTAATGCATATGAGGCACTCCAAATAGTAACAATGGAGTGAGGCTGTTACTGAGCAGATCATAATTAATCCCAACAAAAACACGGCCATATATTCAAGAACAAGGAGAGAGGACGCAGATTAGTGACGTGGTTTAGAGATGGAGATTTTAAGTTATTTTTTATTTATTTACAGAATCACATAGAGCAGTGACGCCAGGAGATATTAAGGTGGTTCCTTAGAGAACCGCCCTAATATATCACATATAAAGTCTATTAGGGCGGTTCTTCTAGGAACCGCCCTAATAACTAAAATCATGAAAAATTTAAAATATTAGAAAACAATATTTGAAACTGAAATCGATCAAATCAGACTGTAAGAAAGGTCAAATAGGGCGGTATACCGATATCGGGTTCCTGGTCCAGGTCAGGGCTGACTATAGGTTTGAAAATCCATATCCGATACCAAATAGCATAGAAAATCACAACTTAAATACAAATACTGGAAGAAAATTGAACAACGCGGTCGAAAAATTTTGGGATACGCATTAGGGTACGTATCCGGGAACAGGTTGCGACAATTAGTCAACGATACCCATAGTCGAGTACTCTAATACAATCTGAGAATCTAACTTTCTGTTGGGGGGTCTAGTGGACTATACCAAAGTATCAGTCGACTAGCCCAAAACCTGTCGACTAATAATACCTATTAGTCGACTAATAATATGTACAATGCATGTACATGCCCGTGCCTGATTTGTGAAGCTTATAACACCTCCACCTGAACCTGAATTCTTCTTTAATGAATATGAGGCACTCCAAATAGTAACAATGGAGTGAGGCTGTTACTGAGCAGATCATAATTAATCCCAACAAAAACACGGCCATATATTCAAGAACAAGGAGAGAGGACGCAGATCAGTGACGTGGTTTAGAGATGGAGATTTTAAGTTATTTTTATTTATTTACAAAATCACATGGAGCAGTGACGCCAGGATAGATTAAGGCGGTTCCTTAGAGAACCGCCCTAATATATCACATATAAAGTCTATTAGGGCGGTTCTTCTAGGAACAGCCCTAATAACCAAAATCATGAAAAATTTAAAATATTAGAAAACAATATTTGAAACTGAAATCGATCAAATCGGACTATAAGAAAGGTCAAATAGGGCGGTATACCGATATCGGGTTCCAGGTCCAGGTCAGGCTGACTATAAGTCTGAAAATCCAGATCCGATACCAAATAGCATAGAAAATCACAACTTAAATACAAATACTGGAAGAAAATTGAACAACGCGGTCGAAAAATTTTGGGATACGCATCAGGGTACGTATCCGGGAACAGGGTGCGACAATTAGTCGACTATATCCAGAACTTAGTCGAGTACTGTAATACAATCTGAGAATCTAACTTTCTGTTGGGGGGGTCTAGTAGACTATACCAAAGTATCCGTCGACTAGCCCAAAACCTGGTCGACTAATAATACCTATTAGTCGACTAATAATATGTACAATGCATGTACATGCCCGTGCTTGATTTGTGAAGCTTATAACACCTCCACCTGAACCTGAATTCTTCTCTAATGTATATGAGGCACTCCAAATAGTAACAATGGAGTGAGGCTATTACTGAGCAGATCATAATTAATCCCAACAAAAACACGGCCATATATTCAAGAACAAGGAGAGAGGACGCAGATTAGTGACGTGGTTTAGAGATGGAGATTTTAAGTTATTTTTATTTATTTACAGAATCACATAGAGCAGTGACGCCAGGAGATATTAAGGCGGTTCCTTAGAGAACCGCCCTAATATATCACATATAAAGTCTATTAGGGCGGTTCTTCTAGGAACCGCCCTAATAACTAAAATCATGAAAAATTTAAAATATTAGAAAACAATATTTGAAACTGAAATCGATCAAATCGGACTATAAGAAAGGTCAAATAGGGCGGTATACCGATATCGGGTTCCTGGTCCAGGTCAGGGCTGACTATAAGTCTGAAAACCAGATCCGATATCAAATAGCATAGAAAATCACAACTTAAATACAAATACTGGAAGAAAATTGAACAACGCGGTCGAAAAATTTTGGGATACGCATCAGGGTACGTATCCGGGAACAGGGTGCGACAATTAGTCGACTATACCCAGAACTTAGTCGAGTACTGTAATACAATCTGAGAATCTAACCTTCTGTTGGGGGGTCTAGTGGACTATACCA
>JAVJIF010034575.1:0-72900 GCA_038442645.1 Agave tequilana
CACTAGCTGATTCTGGTACATTGATTATTGATGAGATCCTCGTGTCTTTTGACAATACAGATGATGTGGATAAGATAGTTGAGTCTAATATACTGCGGTGCCTAGTAAGTTATTCGAGTTTTCTTGTGCTGATTATGGGTTTATGGTCGTTCCTTCTGAGTTATCTTCTAGTGAGTCATCTGAGTTTTCTTGTCAAAATTTAGCAGGTGATTTTTATTCTTATACTAGTTGCTTAGAGTTGTGTCTAAGTCCAGTATACCATCATTATGGTGTCAGATGTGTATCATCCTAGGCATCCCTATATCTCTTTTTCTCGTTGTTAGGAGTTTATATCTAGAATTCCTACTGCATTGCATGTGTCTGGCGCACATGATGAGATGATATTATTAGACAGTTAGCAAATTACGATGAAAACTATAAATTTTCTGTATATCTATAGAGTATGTTGCAAGAATTTACAGTTGACAGTGAGCCGATTGTTGTGAGAGTGTCACACGCTTGGCGCACATGTTCCCCTAGAGCTCTGAGAAGGCTTATTCTTCTCATGACTGACAAGTTGGATATCTCATTAGATCATGGAATCAGCTATATTTTCAGCAGATATGATGAGCCTCTGTTTACTAATTGTTCCATGATCGAGCTATCATCTTTTACAGTCGACCCGTCACGGAGCCAGCTCCACCTCCGCTACCATGGTCCGACGTCATGCCTAGTATTGATCCTCGACCACCACCATGGCCTGTTGAGATGCTTTGTGAGGGGAGCTTCACTCAATGGGGTCGAGTTTCTCCTACCTGAGGGAAATGATGAGGGCATCACCAATTGCCAGTTGTTATTTATGTCTTAGTTTATTTTTTAGTTTAGTTGTTTTCTTTATGTGGGGTTTAGTAGCACATCGATTATCTCCTAGATTACTCTTTTATAAAGCCTATAAATAGACCCCCAGACTTCTTTTATTATTAGACAATGATGAATTAAAAATTTTCAGTTTAATTCCTTGAACCTTGAGTTCTTGAGATTGGGGCGTGAAGCTCGTAATGTAAGGGGTGTAAGGCCCGTGGTATAAGAGGTGTAAAGCTCAAATTTATCCAATTTTCCTATTTCTTTTTTTTCTTAAAACCCTAATTCATCTTTCCATTTCTCTTTCAAAGCTCTATTTTCAATTTTTAATTTGAAGGTGATTGTGATCCACCGTATTACATCAACAAGTGTTTACATATAATTTCAAGGCACATATAAAATAAAGAAATCGCCAGTATTTAAGCAATATCATCCTTGCACAATTGTTTTTCTCTCTAGGAAGAAATAAGGTATAAAGTAGTATAGAAGTTGAGGGACAAGAAATTGCTTTATATCTAGCACCCAAAAGAGGCATGCATGCCTCTAATATACAACAGTAAATGAGAGAGAGAGAATCAAACAAAAAGGAAAAAGGGGAAAACAAACAAACAAACAAAAAGGAAAAGCTCACCAATCCCAGCCAAGGGTACCATTTTCCTCTTCCGTCATCAGTCAAGAAAGTCTAATCTCATGTCCACAAAACAATGTTAATCACACAATCCATTCCTATCTACCTTTATTTCCATCCATCTGCCTATCTTGAAACATGTCCACAGCCCACCTACTCGATTAGAGAGTACTCAAGTGATTATACAAAGATGAAGTCTTATAAAACAAAAGATCCAAGGGGAAATTCAGGAATGAATTAAAATGTCACAATTACTCAAAAAAAATTGGTCATCACAAATAAACTGATAGTGAGATATTAAGTATCTCCAAAATCTTTCTCACATACCATCTCGAAATTCAGAAATAAAAAGGGTTGACAACTAACATTCTGGCATGCTTTAAAAAGGTGAATAAGGCATGGTACAATAATAAGGTATCTCTATCAACATACTACCAAGGATTATTCGTCCATATGTACCCCCATCTTTGCCACGAAAAATAGCCTGAGTCGTGTGAAGGTAGTAAACTGCATTAGCAAGTGGTGTACAATATACAGTGAAATGGGCATAAGGGGAAAAAAAGATAAAATGTGGAACTTTTCGTAGCAAATTTTAACCTTCTTAAAGTCATTTATCCAATTCCAAGCAATAGGCAAAGGTCCTGTTTCATAATGTTGCTAGATCAGCAAATCAGCAGGAAAAAAAAGGCTTGGAGTAAGGGAGAAAGTTGGGACAAATTAACATGATTCTTTTGTAACATAAAAGGAATATATATTCAAACAGCTAGATCGCAACAAATCTCTAAATATATCAAGTTTGAAAAAGAAAATGGATGCTTCTTTTAATTTAATGGCTGCAAGAATGTGTATGATGTCATCAAAAATGCAACCTAACTAGAAGAAAAAGGTGTGAATAGCCTGGTATATCTTTACTGTAATAAAACATGTCTACGATTCATCTGTGTGCACATTCATTGAGAAGAAGTAATAGAAACCCAATCTTTCTTAAAATTAACAACATGTGATTAAGTAATGGTCACCCATAGAAAAAACTCGGACTTTTTGCTTTGATCCTACTACACATCAACAAGTGTACACTAAAGCTATAAAAGAAGTCCTACATAAACAAGTTAACTGGAGGAATATTAGTCAGACATCTCCCTCCATATTGGACTTTATGACATATTTTATGTCGTCTATAATTTCTTTTGTCAAGAAATCATGCCTCCCCTGAGGTTAATGGCAGCTTGACAGATGGACACAAAAATTGCCTAATTTTCTATGGAGCCTTCTCGATGCAGAGTTGTCCTCAATAGCTGATCCTATATTGTTTGTTGGAAAAGCTGATGATGACCTTGTGAGGTGGAGATGGGGATTGTAACTATAGATAGATATGCATTTGTTTTGTTTGTAAAATAAGAATATAGGGAAAGAAAAAAGGTAACCAGATTATTCTCAATTTAGAAACTCACATAACTGACATCACATAAATGGCATAATGTTGCCAAAATGTAAGTATCTTTCAGATAAGATCTGCAAAAGCTCATATTCTGCATGATAAATGATCAAGCCAGTTAACCACCTTTGATTTCTATAATTATAAATGCTGATGTATGATTGAGATCTATGGAAAATGGTTTGAATTATAATGCGAGATATTAGTGTTCACTGGATACCAAATCATATAATAAACATCTAGCAAAAGTACCTTTGCTTGTCCTACAAACCCAGACTTCTTGACCCATTGGACTATCATCCATAGACAACAAGTAGATGCACTTTTTTCGCTAGTTTAGCATCCTGATAGCGGGTTCCAGCCACTTCCCACATACTAGATATGAGTCTGCATCACAATAAAAATATCATAAACTAAATTCTGATTTGTTCTTATAGATATTTGGCGACTATGACCGTGTCCTCTAGAATATATATAATCTCAAAACAGGAGTGAATTACATCACAGCTCCATAAAAGGTATCATATAATAATCATAAGTATAATAAATCACCTAGGTTTTAGCAGAGAAAGCAAACGGGGCCTTCTTTCTTCAGGAACATCTCCAATTTTCTTCCTGTCAAAGAGGTGAATTTACTTTATTAAGTTCAGTACATAATCATGTAGAAGGTATGTATGTAGATTCCTATGGAATTAGTAAAGAAAACAAAAGAACAATATCAAGCTATTGGTTTGACATCAAGGATCGTGGTTAAGAATAAATCTAATGAGCAATTTTATCGCCATATGATTGGCTCCTTTCGTACAGTGTCTCAAGGTTAAATAGTAAGGAAACTATGCCATAGTATCTTGATTATTCCACTAGAGAGGCTACTATAGATCTACAACAGCAGATCCTGGGGATTGCATGATAAATTTTGACACCACACATTGAGCACAGATTAACTTAATCTATGCACACTGAACAAGGTCTTATTGCTTTCAGGATCTTAGTTTCAATACTGTGAGTCATTTTCTTGCATGAGGTAAACCACAATGTTCAATAATGCAATTTTGGGGCCTCCCTAGTGACAATTGAATCAGAAGGTTTAATAGTGAAGTGCCCATTTATCATCGTGGTAAATTTCTTCTATAGTAAAGTTGTAGCATAAGAAAATTGAGTAAAAACAACAACAGCAACGACAATGACCGAATAATATTCAGCTAACAACTTTCCTCTTTGTTTCTGATAAGTAGGATATGACAAACTTTACGCAAGTAAGGTGCTACTTGTGCCTCAAGTAGGATGCCTACTGGGTCTGTAGATCCAAGGTCCATGTGTCAAATTATTTACTCTTCGAAGACGAACTTGTACAGTTGGAAAAGTGCTTGAGCACTTGGAGGAAATTCACAAGTTCCGGAACAAAGAACCAACGCCATTTAGAAGTATCAGAATTTTAGAGGAAAATATTTGAGAGAGATTTATGATTCCTCCCTCAATACTTCTTTTCCCTAGATAAGGACAGAACCTATGAATCCAGAAAAGAAGTTATGTAATTTTCTTATTGTTTCATCATCCAGTACTTATTTCTTTGTCTTGTCACACACTCCTTCCTGCTACCTTTTGCAATGCCTTCCTCCCTCTAACCCCCCACTTGCTCCTCTTTTGAGCTTAAGGATTCGCCCATCATAATCACAGCACTCGACGCAAATATTCTTTTACCTGTTGATCTGATGGTTAACTCCTAAATTATATAAGAAGCCTCCCCTACGAATCTGAACCACACCTAATTTCAGAGTAAACTCTTACAGCTGAACATTTTGCAGAGAATCAGTGCATGATCCCGATTGAGCAGACTCCCTCCAAAGGCACTGCTTCTATAAATCAAAGCAATCCCTCCAAAATCCCAGCAACCCCAGCTTATTCTAACAGAATTATTACCACGCCACGAATTCACCTCATGCACCGCACATTAATACTACAGGTAACAGGTAATTGCACTTGATCATCTAAACGACTAAACAATCTCATTGAGGCAAAACAACAAACAGATGGATGACAAAGTTAAAACCACCAATACCAGAGATAGGCGGCAGGGTTGTAAGAGTCCGGATCAATGGGGATGAGCTCCTTCGGTGGATCGAGGAAGCACGCGATGTCCTGCTCGTCGAGATACGATATCCTCCCTGTTGGAAGGACCTCGTAGGGCTTGTCGTCCCACGGGGACAGGTAATCCCCTTCGCTTCCTCCCGCCGCCGACGCCGTGATCCGTCGTCTAATTGCAATGGGTTTCGACTTGTGGGGGAAATTTAAGCGGGCGGAGGAGAGACGAACGAGAGAGGGAGATGAAGCTGAGGTGAATTCTTTGAGATTTGGGCAGAGCTGGAGTGATTTTGGGTGTTTGGCGGGAGAGCGAGGACATGGTTGGATCCATTTGATGGCGTTGTGTGGGTTCGAGGAGCATGGGGGTTGGCGAGGGTTTAAGGATAAAGGGGCGCTTTTTGGGTCTGTTGTCCTGGCGGTGTAGGTTTAAAGCCTCAAATCAGCTAATTCAGAGCCGTCTGATTGTTACGGTAAAATAAAAATAGCACAGAATTACAGAAATACGTTTTGAAAATATATGGTATTCATATCACTATAATAATCCCATGGTGGCAGATAGTGGAGCCCGGGGCACGGGCACGTGCTCCTACCTAAAAAGTACTCTCGGCTCTTGATTTGTTCCCTCTCCCGCGTGAAAAAATGCTCTACTTCTTTTAAGAGATGTCGGGAGCCAAGGACATACTCGATTTGTTATTTTGTCCTCTCCTGTTTTTTAAATCCTGGCTCTGTCACTATGGGTATGTTTGGTTGTCGTAATTGGCCGTAATTTGTAAGTTGTAATTGGTAAAGTCTTTTACATTTGTAAATGAGTTACATGCATGTAAGCTTTATGGTGTTTGGTTGGTAATATAAAGTTGTAAGTGGAAAAGTGTATTGTGCTTTACGGTGTTTGGTTGTCGTAATGTGTAAGTCGTAAGTGAAAAAGTTGATCTCAAAATTAACTATTTGGTGATTTAAAAAGTTTTAATATTGCAAATAATATTAAAAATGCTAAATATTAAAAAAATTTAATATTAACATAAAAAATAATACAAATTTGCATGACCACAAAATTAACTGTAACTGGGCTGTAAGTGAGTGGTAATTGGGTTGAAAGTGAGGGGTAATTGGGTTGTGTAAGTCTTTTACGAATCACGGTCCAAACAAACGCCGTAGTTGTAACTGGGTTGTAAGTCATTTACGAATTACGGACTTTTACGCGAAACAAACGGCCCCTATATGGTGGTATCGGATTTTGAGTTACCATAATAATACTAGGAATAAACACAATTGATAACTCCAGAGCTTTCTCATTGATGCATGAGAGATGAATCAGTAAATTTAAGTGCTTCAAATAATATTTCGTATTTCATATCGTGTTTTTTTTCCTCTCTCTTTTGAAGGAAGTGTTTCACAATGTGTTGGAATCATCTTTTCATGTTTTGAACATGGAACTGAAAAAAATAATTTTGTTTATTGTTGGAAAATGGAAAAAAAAAATTATCATGTCACATTGTGCTTTTGTGATGCCATCTTGAAATCCAAATTCATGTCAATTTAAAGACCTCCTAAGCTTTATAGTATAACAGTAAACATAAAAATGGTAGAACAAAACCCACGAGAATGAAAAAATAAAAATTAGAAATAAGATCTATAATCATAGATTTGCTCTCTTTTCTTTTCTTTTTCACTTCCTTTAAAAAAATATATTTTTTCGAGTGATTCATGTAATCATGTGCCCTTGTTTCACTTCTCTTTTAAAGTTAGAACTAGAATTTAATAAGAGGTGGAAAAAAAAAAAACAAAGGGCAGAAGAAGATAAACTGTGCTTATACATTAGAGGAGAATACATTGTCTAAGAAATAATCATTTGCAGGTAATATTGAAATATTTTTGTTTAATTTTAGGATGTATTTGTTTGCTGGAAAAATTCAAGAATCAGAAGAGAATATGAGCCGTTGTACTTTATTCATTTTTTTGAAGTTTTTGTGTTTGTTTTGAGAATCCATGAGGAAAATGAAATTATGTGACATGTGAAAACGTGATCAAAGGAGGCTGTTATTTTCAACTCTAAACTGATTGAAAACACCTGAAAATTTGACATTCTCGTAAGAATTACTGAAGAAAAAAAATTAAAGTGACCTCAGAGTTCCAAAAAAAGGGTTGTTTATGGTCAACACTCATTATTAATAGCTTAATTATTTTTTAATCTGACCTATTTTCAAATAGAGAAACCCAATTGAAAACAAAAAAATAGAAAATCGAAAATAACAAATATATCAGCCTCTCGCTGAAAAGCAAACTCTTTATAATAACATCATATTTTCTTAAACGGGTAAATTATGAAAAACCCTTTGTACTATTGGGAGCGTTGCACCAAACACTCGTATACTATCAAAACTTACGTTTTGCACCCCCCCCCCCCCCAAGACTGACGCCAGTTGTTTTGCCGTCAAAGGGGCACGTGCACGTCACGCGCCCCCTAATTAATCAAATTAACAGTCACTTGAATTAATTGCTTAATTAAATGAATCAATTATTATTAAATAATGTTTAATTAATTACTTAATGTCTCCCCCCTCCTTCCTCCCTCCCCCTCTACCCGCTGGATCTGCGTTGCCCCCTCCCGCCTCCTCTCCCCTCCCTCCCCCTCCTCCTCCCAGCCGCCATCAGATCAGGCGAGCGGGGGAGATCTGGCGGCGAGGAGGGCCCTCCTCCTCCCCTCCTCCAGCGACGAGGAGGGGGAGGCATATGGTGGTGAGGTAGGGCACGTGCCCTACTTGAGCTTAGTGAAATCTTTTTTGTGTATGTTTATAGTTGGTGAGATACCTCTTGCATGTTTCCAAAGTGCCCAATCGGCATCTCATGTGTGCCCAAGCTCGCTTCAAATCCACAAATCAAAGCATCAGTCCAATTAAAATGCACCTTCTTCTTAAATCAGAATGAGTAATAACTACTCCAATCATCATTTACAAACCCGCTAACACTATGAATAACTGACCACCACTCGTTGTAGCTATCAGACTCATCATTTCAATATAACTCAAGATCTTATAACCCAATCCACTTGAATTTATGCCTGTTTTTTATTGATTTTGCAAAGAGGAAAACTTACAAAAAAGGGTCGAAGAGCTAAATTACAAGTATTCTAAAAAGATTACAAGTATATCTCCTCTGAGATTCTGGAGAAGTGTGCCGATAGAAGTCTAATCAGCGCGCGACCACTTTGTCCCTTTGACGATGCAATGATGGGATTCCCTTCTCTCCTGGTTCGGGGAATCGGAGAACAGAAGGTTGGTAGAACCCTCTTGTTACTTCTCAAACTGCCTCCACTTGGGAATTCCTTCTCGTCTGGTTCCGGAGATTCCTTGAGAGGGAGGAAGATCTTATGATATTAGCACCCTGATTAGAGAAGCAGTTCTCTGAACTCCTGAAAGCAAGAGAATGAGTCTCTGTTTAGCTGTCTCTCTCTGTTTTTTAGCCTCTGCGCGTGTGTCTCTGCCTGTGCGCGTGTGTCTCCGTGTACCCCTGGTGGGCTATTTATAGGGAGAGCAGGGGTATAATTGTCCCTTGAAAGTCTGAAAATAGATTGAGTCAATCTGTTTAAATCTGGAAAGTAGCCTTGCCGCGAGGCTAGAATCAGCTTCTGCGAAGTTAGGAATAGCATGTAGTGTCGATCTCCTGATCTGTTTTGATTCTTTCTAAATAACTGAAAGATCTCCCCTGATCTTCTTACTTATTTTAGGAGAGTCAAGAGATTATGGTAAACAACTACCAAATTTGATCTCAGATTTGATCTTCAATAGATTTGATCTCATCTAGAGATTTAATTGGTCAAAGGTGACCATAAAAGACCCGCAGCAGAGCTGCCGCGTCGAGCTTGTAGCGGAGCTGGAAGGAGCATCTGGCGAAGTCAGAAGAGAGCTCTTCAGCGGAGCTGGATAAACATCTGTGGCAAAACTACCGAATATCCTTCTGTACGGTTGCGTGTGGCTTCGAGCGAAGTTAACTCTCTGCGGAGTTAACTGAGCACTTCAGGCGAAGCTGTGAGTTAGCTCACTGATAGAGCTTTGAACGGCTTCAAGACGAAGTTGGACAAACTTAGCCTCTCAGGTGAGGCTATCCCCTCAGACTCATGTGATGCTAACTGTTGAGCTAACTTAGCATCTTAGACCTGCTTAAGTCTCTTCAAAGGCAATCTGGGCTCACTGTCTGCTTCACTGGATCAGTAGAGTCCAAGTTGCTGATTCGTCCCTCGGAGATGGGTACAGAACTGGTCGTCAGCTTGTCTGTCACTTGTCTTTTATAAATGTCAACAAGTTAGACATTGTTCAGGCCAGTCAGGAATTTTGTCTTTTTTAGAGTGTCAACAAGACCCCCTTCAAAGTTTTCATAAGTCTGCAATGGAATGGTTCAGACTTTGAATTACTTTGATTGATAGTATGTGAAGTACGAACGTCGCCATAGTGGTTGAGTTCAGCTTCGCTTTTAATCCTGCTTCGGGATTAGAATAAGTTCACCGAGGAATCGTGTAGATTCGCTATTCTGGGTAGCTTCGCGTTCGAGCCTCCTGGAGTACATTCGCTTCAAATTGGTCTTGGAACGTCGTTCCTTTCCCGAGGCCAACTGCTTTTCGGCTAGTTACGAGAAGGGTTGCTCCTTTTTCGAGGTGAGAATAACCTCTTTTGCATTAACGAGGGAGATCATTCCTTCTGCACACATTTCCGAGTGAGACTATTCCCTTTTTCAAGGCTCAGTGCTTTAAATGCCTTAAATTCGCTCGTGCTTCCAAGCTTGAAGTAACAGCGGTGTGATTAGGCCATGAGGCGTATTGTAATACCCCGTTCCCGGAATACGTACTTAGTTGCGTGTTCAGTTTTTCGATCGTATTTTTCGGTTTACTTCCTGTATTTGACCGATTTCAGTTTTAAAAGTCATTTTCCAATATTATATTTTTCTATGATTTTCTAGAATTTTCCTGAATTTAATTAAATATTTTCAAAACCGGTGTCGACCAGTACCGCTGATCGATTCTCGGATTTTTAATTCACAAATAGTTAGGAATTTCTAGAAGGTCCTTTAGACTTTATTTCTTAGAATCATATTTTCTATCTAAATACTTTTTCTGGGAATTTTATGAATTTATGAAAATTCCAACGGAGTCGGTAGATAACTGATTCCGGGATTTTTAGTTTTAAAACTATAAACTATTTCTTCAAACGAATTTCACCATGAGCCTTAAAATATTATTATTGATTTTTGGTAAAATTTTCGGGTCGTTCCGAGATACTTGAATTTCGGACGATTTCGGCATTTTCCGAAATATTTTCCGCATCTTCGACTTAAACCTAGAAACTTGTCTTTTCAACATTCTTAATTTTCCAAACCAAAGAAAATATTTTCCTTTTTATAATTCCTTTCTTTTTCCTCTTCTTTATTTTCCTTTACTTCCTTCACAAACCACATGATTTTCCCAATTTTCCAAAATTCCCTTTCTCCAAATTTCCAAAGAATCCCACTCACTTCCACTTAATTCCTTTTTAATTACCACTCATTCTCTCTCTCTCCCATGGCCGGCCAAGTGGCCAGGTGAGGGACACCTCACCCTCTCCTTTCTTGCAAAAACCCCCTCCCTTCTATCTTAATTCCACTTCCTTTGCAAAAAATCCCAACCCTATATAACTAGTTCCTTTACATTTCCATCCTCTTCTTCTTCCCTTCAACAAGAATAGCCTTCTCCCAAAGTTCCTCCTTCTTCTCAACCTCAACCCTAACTCCAAGAGCTCCACCAGGACATCATCTCCACCTCAAGCAACCACCTTGGAGCTTGGATCGTAGCTTCCTTCGCCGTCGGAGACCACTTGGGTGATTTTCGTCGACAACGATCCTACCGAACTCGTAAAGCTCCAAAATAACCAACCTAGTGAGTATTTTTACTCACCAAGACTCATACCATCCTTAGTATGTCCATGCTTCCATATCTTGTGCAATGGTGCCTCCAAATTGTATTTTTAACCATCAAGAACAACCACCAAATTCTGTTCTGTAGACTGTCCCCAGACCACGATTAGTCGACTTAACCTAGGAGCTAGTCGACTAGAACCCTTAGTTGAACTCAACCTTTTTCTGAAAACACAGTTTTAGTCGACTTGCCCAGATTATTAGTCGACTAACCTTTTCTGGAAATAAATCTCAACTCTCGGGAAATCACTGTTAGTCGACTTAAGTATCCGTTAGTCGACTTGAGTTCACTGTTAGTCGACTAACCCTTCTACCCTAGTCGACTAACCTTCCCTGAAACAGAATATCAACTCTCTGGAACCCAGTTTTAGTCGACTAATCCAGACTGTTAGTCGACTTATGACCCCTACCAGTCGACTACACCTTCCACCTAGTCGACTAATTTAAGCTGTTTATTATAGTTGGTTTCTTTTCTAAATTTGGATCTTACCCTTGATATATGTGTATTATATCATGCTTGTTTATGCTTCATAACTAGTACTACTTGACCTATTGCTGGATGGATGTTATCTCTTGTAACTTCATGACTTGTTATTGCATATTCTCGTTTCATGACATGTTAAATAGTGAATATCACCACTTATCATGCCATCTCTTGAACCAAGCATGATGCATTCAACTTTTGTATAAAATGGACCAACTTACATTGGGTCAGGGGGAAACATGCGGATATCGACATGTGTTCGTGTTTACAGTGGCATTAGGTATATTGTACAATTATGTTCCGGTCTAACCTGAGGGCCTCCAGGAGACCGAGGGGAGTGCTTGCTCCCTTTTCCTGAGTACTATCATGATAAGGGCATACATAAGTCCCTCCTGAATAGCCTAGCGGCTGGCTTCCGTCACCAAGCAACGGAACAATCCTGGACCGTTATCCCGGGCATGTACGGGGTCCACTGTAAACATAGTTCGTCGATACCCCCGCTGTTTCCAATAACAACCTTGTATTACTAGGATATGGATCTATGTGCGCTGGGACGCTGGGTCACATAGCTAGATATCACAGTAAGACAAGTAATAATAATAATAGACTTTAACTATGTATCCATTTCATCCTGATTATAGTTCTTTATGCTTTCATCACTTGTTGGTTTATATTCATTATGCTGTTCCGTCCTTATTATTCATATCTCTTAGCCACTTGGCTATAACCTGTTCATTTTCGGGAGGTCCTGACTCCCTTGGATTTGTATGTTCAGGTTCCGAAGCTTGGATCGAAGTGGAGCCATCCACAGAAGATCGAGCTTTCTTTAGCGAGCAGGCTGATTAGCTCCAGTCCTTGCGCCAGATCTTTCTTTTTGACTCACAGGATCTTCATCCTACTCGTGAGCATTTTGTGTTTATGTTGTATCTTTTGCTTTTGGACTTAGTTGTGATAAAAGATACATGTAATGTGTAATATTTTATCATATCTTTTGATGACTTGTACTTGTACTTTTATGTTGGCATATGTATGGAAATCACGCTTTGTCGTGCACTCTGATCCTTGTTGTACTTTTATGCTTAGCGTGTATACGTGGGGGCACCTTTTGACCTGCGTATATACGTCGCAGTGACGTCCCCGTATCTGTGGAATCGGGGCGTTACAGGTTGGTATCAGAGCCTAGGCTCTCACACCTATAGTACAATTAAGCAGCAAATTACTGTAATTTGCTTTTGCCAACTACAATGTACAAAGTTATCTAGTCCTTCTTGATCCCTTCTTGATTCCTTCCCTTGTGTCCTAAACTCCTTCCATTTTTCCAATTCCAGTTATCTTATCCCAATTCGGTATGGAGAGAAGGACGGGACGAAACCATTCCGGACAAGCATCGAATGGACCCACGGGAGAGAATGTGGACATTCTGAGGGTCATTCAAACCATGATGGAGAACCAGCAGCAACAGACCGAACTTCTTCGGCAGGAGTTGGCAGCCCCTAAGGAACAGAGGCCGGGGAATATTTCAGATTTCAGACGGCTGCAACCGGCCATATTCACGGGTGAAGAGAAACCCCTGGATGCCGAGCAATGGCTGACGGATACATCAGATCTGCTGAATGCAGCCAGAGTACCAAAGGAGAACCAAGTTGAGGTCGCCAAGATTCAGTTAAAAGATATAGCCAGAACTTGTGGCTAGCTGAGGAGGCCAGATTGGAGAAGCCTGTCACCTGGGACACATTCTCCAAGAGTTTCTACAACAGATTCTTCCCCGCCACTGCTCAGAAGGACATGGAAGAGCAGTTCATCAGACTTCAGCAAGGGGATAGATCCGTGGATGAGTATGCCGCGGAATTTCTCAGGCTTAGCCGCTTTGCTCCGTACATGGTAACTGATGAGGAGAAGCGGGCTAGCAGATTTCAGCAGGGCTTGCAGATGGATATTCAGGTCTTCTTGATGCCCCAGCAGCTGAAGACTTATTCAGGAGTCCTTACCATAGCTCGGGAAGTGGAGCGTGGGCTAGAGAAGAAGCAAGAGAGCCAGATGAGGAACCAGGCCATGAAGAGGCCATTTCCACCTATGGGGAGAGGAGGCCCTTACAGAGCAGCGAAGGTTCAGGCTATGAGGCAACCATTCAGACCGGCTCCTTACCAGACGGCCCAACCATTATCCTTCTGCAGTTATTGCCAGAAGCCAGGCCACATTCGACAGAATTGCCATAGGGCAAATGGATTATGCTTGGTGTGTGGTTCCCGGGACCATTCTATAGAAACCTGTCCACTCAAGAGAATGGGGGTAGCCGGCCAAGCCTTGCCAGCACTGCAGGGACCGAATGGACAGAGGGCACTTCCAGGGCCACCGGGGCAGAGGAATCAGGGGCCGATGATCAGGAGAGTTCCTCCCCCTCCTCCACAGCAAGCTATTCGCCCAGTCCAGGGAGGAGCTAGGACCGCAGCAGGGCGTGGAAGGGGGCATGCCTTCAATTTGACAGAAGTAGAGGCTGAGACTTCTGAGGAGGTGATAACAGGTAATATCAGGGTGCATTCTAAACCTGTTTTAGCCCTCTTCGATTCAGGTGCTTCACATTGTTTTATCTCAGATCATTTTGTGGCATTGCATTCCATACCTGTTAGATCTTTAGACCACAAATGGGAGATTAGTACAGGGAATGGAGTAGTCATGTCTTCTAGAGTTTGTGCTGACTGTCCAGTAGAACTTTGTGATAAGACCTTGGCCATAGATATGCTCGTACTAGACACCAAGGGGTACGACGTAATCTTAGGCATGACCTGGCTCAGTCAGTACTATGCAGTTATTGACTGTAGGGAGAAGAAGATTATTTTCAGGATCCCTCGTCAACCGGAATTCCAATTCAGTGGAGAAGTGAAGTCTACTAAGAGGAAGACTCGGTTGACTACTTCGGAGGTTCAGAAGGGAGTACCGGTGTGGGATGAATTTTCAGGAGTCTTTGCTGAGATCTCAGGACTGCCACCCAAGAGGATGATTGAGTTCACTATTGAGACAATTCCTGGAGCAGCTCCTATATCCAAGGCTCCGTACAGGATGGCACCTGCGGAGTTAGAGATTCTGAAGAAGCAACTGCAGGAGTACTCTGATAAGGGATTAATTCGACCAAGTACTTCACCATGGGGAGCTCCAGTACTATTGGCGAATAAGAAGGATGGTGGTAAGAGACTTTGTATTGATTATAGAGAATTGAATAAGGTTACCATCAAGAACAAGTATCCCTTACCAAGGATTGATGATTTGTTTGATCAGCTTCATGGAGCCCGGGTATTCTCTAAATTAGATTTGCAGTCGGGTTACCATCAGCTAAGGATGAAGTCAGAGGATATTCCGAAGACGGCATTCAGGACCCATTATGGCCACTATGAATTTCTAGTTATGCCTTTCGGAGTCACCAATGCCCCTGCAGTTTTCATGGACTTGATGAACAGAGTGTTCTCGCCCTACGTGGATCAGTTCGTTGTCGTTTTCATAGATGACATCTTGATCTATTCCAGGAACAACAAAGAGCATGCAGAACATTTGAGGATTGTATTGCAGACTCTACAGCAGGAGCAGCTTCATGTGAAGAGGAGCAAGTGTGACTTTTGGTTGGGCAGTATAGCCTTCCTTGGACACATAGTTTCAGCAGAAGGGATTTCAGTTGATCCTAGCAAAGTCCAGGCAGTGAGGGACTGGCCGATTCCGGAGACGGTGACTGAGATTAAGAGTTTTCTTGGATTAGCTGGGTATTACAGACGCTTTGTCCAAGACTTCTCTAGGATTGCAGCTCCGTTGACCAAGCTCACCCGGAAAGGAGAAAGGTACTTATGGACAGAGGAATGTACTGCCGCTTTTGAGCAATTGAAGCAGAAGCTCATTTCAGCTCCAATCTTGAGGACTCCCTCAGGTAGAGGGGGATAGTCATTTTCAGTGATGCATCAGGGAAAGGCCTGGGATGTGTACTTATGCAACATGATCATGTTATAGCTTATGCATCTAGGCAACTGAAGCCTCATGAGCGGAATTACCCAACTCATGACTTGGAGCTAGCAGCTGTCATATTTGCTTTGAAGATCTGGAGGCATTATCTTCTGGGAGATAAGGTGTTGATATACACGGATCACAAGAGCCTCAAGTATATCTTCTCACAGAAGGAGTTGAACATGAGGCAGAGGCGGTGGCTGGAGCTGATGGCGGACTATGATATTGACTTGCAATATCATCCAGGCAAGGTCAATACAGTACCGGATGCACTGAGCAGGATGCCAGAGAATAGAATGCTTGTCCAGCTTACTCAGCAGAAGGAGTTGATTCGAGACATCATCAGATTGGACTTGATGTTGGTACAAGGAGGTGATAAGGCAGGACAGTTCATGACTTTGCAGATTCAGCCAACATTGATAGATGAGATCAAGGAAGCTCAAAAGGAAGATCCCAGATTGCAGAAATTCCGAGCTCAGGTAGAGGCTGGATTGAGGACTGATATCTGTATTCATCCAGATGGTGCATTATATTTTGGTAGCAGGATTTGTGTTCCCCAAGGAGAAGTTCGGCAGAAGATTTTGGCAGAAGCTCACAGTTCAGTATATTCCATACACCCAGGGGGAAACAAGATGTATCAGGATATGAAGAAGCAGTTTTGGTGGAATGCTATGAAGAGGGAGATAGCCCAGTTTGTTGCCAAGTGCTTGGTTTGTCAGCAGATAAAGATAGAGCATCAGAGATCAGCTGGACTTCTGCAACCTTTACCGATTCCTGAGTGGAAGTGGGAGCACATCACCATGGATTTTGTCACGGCATTGCCTCGCAGTCCTAAGGGTAATAATGCTGTGTGGGTAATCATTGATCGCCTCACCAAATCAGCTCACTTCATACCATTCAGGGTAGGTCAGTCAACAGAAGTTTTGGCAGACAAGTACATGAAGGAGATAGTTCGTCTACATGGAGTTCCAGTTAGTATTGTGTCAGACAGAGACACCAGATTCAGATCTCATTTCTGGGAAAGCCTCCAAGAGAGTCTAGGGACTCGTCTGAAATTCAGTACTTCATATCATCCTCAGACAGACGGACAATCAGAGAGGACTATCCAGATTCTTGAAGATATGTTGCGGGCCTGCATGATTGAATTCCAGGGATCATGGGAAGACCATCTTCACTTGGCTGAATTTTCTTATAATAACAGCTATCAGGCAAGTATCAAGATGGCACCTTTTGAAGCATTGTATGGAAGGAAGTGCAGGTCGCCGATTTGTTGGGATGAAGTCGGTGAGAGGAGACTTTTGGGACCAGAGATCCTGATTCAGACAACAGATAAAGTCAGGATTATCAGAGATCACCTCAGGGCAGCGCAGAGTCGGCAGAAGAGTTGGGCAGACACACTGAGGAGGCCATTGGAATTCCAGGCAGGAGATCATGTGTTTTTGAAGATATCACCTACCAAGGGAGTAATCCGGTTCGGTACTCGTGGAAAGCTTAGTCCGAGATACATCGGCCCATTCGAGATCTTGGACCGAGTGGGAGAGGTGTCTTACAGGTTGGCGTTACCGCCATCTTTGGACGGAGTTCACAATGTATTCCACGTATCTCAGCTGAGGAAGTATGTGAAGGATGATAGTCATATTCTGGATCACTCCGAACTGGAACTACAACCAGACTTGTCCTATCAAGAGCAACCGATGGCCATTTTGGACAGAAGTATCAAGACATTGAAGAACAAAGCCATACCATTAGTGTTGGTGTCTTGGAACAGACATGCCCCTGGAGAAGCCACATGGGAACGAGAGGATGTTGTCCGTGAGCGTTACCCTCAACTCTTCACTTCTTGATTGGTAAAACTCTTTCTTTCTATTCCTTCCTACTGTTATCTTTCTTATTATCCTTATCTATCTGTTGTCCTTCTTTGCTGTTACCTTTCACTTTATGAAATTTCGAGGACGAAATTTTTGTAAGGTGGATGGATTGTAATACCCCGTTCCCGGAATACGTACTTAGTTGCGTGTTCAGTTTTTCGATCGTATTTTTCGGTTTACTTCCTGTATTTGACCGATTTCAGTTTTAAAAGTCATTTTCCAATATTATATATTTTCTATGATTTTCTGGAATTTTCCTGAATTTAATTAAATATTTTCAAAACTGGTGTCGACCAGTACCGCTGATCGATTCTCGGATTTTTAATTCACAAACAGTTAGGAATTTCTAGAAGGTCCTTTAGACTTATTTCTTAGAATCATATTTTCTATCTAAATACTTTTTCTGGGAATTTTATGAATTTATGAAAATTCCAACGGAGTCGGTAGATAACTGATTCCGGATTTTTAGTTTTAAAACTATAAACTATTTCTTCAAACGAATTTCACCATGAGCCTTAAATATTATTATTGATTTTTGGTAAAATTTTCGGGTCGTTCCGAGATACTTGAATTTCGGACGATTTCGGCATTTTCCGAAATATTTTCCGCATCTTCGACTTAAACCTAGAAACTTGTCTTTTCAACATTCTTATTTTCCAAACCAAAGAAAATATTTTCCTTTTATAATTCCTTTCTTTTTCCTCTTCTTTATTTTCCTTTACTTCCTTCACAAACCACATGATTTTCCCAATTTCCCAAAATTCCCTTTCTCCAAATTTCCAAAGAATCCCACTCACTTCCACTTAATTCCTTTTTAATTACCACTCATTCTCTCTCTCTCCCATGGCCGGCCAAGTGGCCAGGTGAGGGACACCTCACCCTCTCCTTTCTTGCAAAAACCCCCTCCCTTCTATCTTAATTCCACTTCCTTTGCAAAAAATCCCAACCCTATATAAACTAGTTCCTTTACATTTCCATCCTCTTCTTCTTCCCTTCAACAAGAATAGCCTTCTCCCAAAGTTCCTCCTTCTTCTCAACCTCAACCCTAACTCCAAGAGCTCCACCAGGACATCATCTCCACCTCAAGCAACCACCTTGGAGCTTGGATCGTAGCTTCCTTCGCCGTCGGAGACCACTTGGGTGATTTTCGTCGACAACGATCCTACCGAACTCGTAAAGCTCCAAAATAACCAATCCTAGTGAGTATTTTTACTCACCAAGACTCATACCATCCTTAGTATGTCCATGCTTCCATATCTTGTGCAATGGTGCCTCCAAAATTGTATTTTTAACCATCAAGAACAACCACCAAATTCTGTTCTGTAGACTGTCCCCAGACCACGATTAGTCGACTTAACCTAGGAGCTAGTCGACTAGAACCCTTAGTTGAACTCAACCTTGTTGGCCCAAGGTTACAATCAACCCATGTTTAGTGTATTTTGATGATTACAAACATATTAGTTATTTGTACTAATATTATTTGTTGCTTAAGTGTGTTTCAGGTTTATTATCATACTAGAAGTACTCTCACTCATATACAAAGTTTTTGGACTCAAATACAAGCTATTGGACTCAAGACAAGTCAAATTGGGCTCAAATTGCAATATTGAAGATCAAGAGAAGATAGCTCAAGTTGAAGTCTTGAAGACCATTGTAGTTTGTAAGTTTAGTTTTGTAAAGATAGAATATGTGAAATTTGGCTCTAGGATTTGCACACACATTTGTTTTGTATGTTTCTATGTTTTCAAAATATTTATTTCTAGGTTTATGCCTTAGTTTATACATACATGTACCCAAAGCTTTACATCTTCAAAAACTTGTTTAAATACATGTATATAAACTATTTTCAGCATAAAACTTAGCTTCAGATTTTTAAAGATTTTATACAAATTTTCTATCTTAAAATCTGCCCAGAAAAACTGTTTTCCAGGCAGACCGGTCGACCGGCCCAGTCGACCGGCTGCTGTGCCCGGACATGCACAGGTTGTGCATGTCTGTCGGTCGACCGGACCTATATACCGGTCGACCGAAAACAGACGTTTGCTCTCTGTATCTTTCCGGTCGACTGGGTCGGTCGACCGGTAGAAGGAAACTGTGTTTCCTCTCTTGAGATCGGTCGACCGGCAGTCGACCGGAGCCATAACGGCTCTTTTGCCAGCAGGGTCCCGGTCGACCGGCAGTCGACCGGTAGGCCTGCAACACCTCCAACGGCTCTTTCCTCTTTGGGCTGTTCTGAAAAACTGTTTTATTTTCTGTTTTAACAGACTTTTTAGAGGGTTGTTGGGGTGCTTTTGCAGGTGATATTAGCTGGAAAAATCAGAGTTTTTAACCTATTCTCTCCCTATAAATAGTGGGAAATAGGCCTTAGTTACAAACCAAGAAAAATACAAGTTTTCATTGTTTTTCAAGAGAAAGAGAAAAATAGTTTAAAGCTTTCATTTCCATTCTTTTAAGTTTGATTTTCAGTTGTTTGATTCTTAATATCACTCTACAACTGAAGCTTTTCTCACAAACACTTCATAGAGCCAAAAATTTCATATTCTTTCTATAGGTGAAGTTGTAAAAGTGTGAGAGTGTTTGTAAAAGAGAAAGAGTGTTGTGGTCTAGTTGAGATCACCAATTTGTAATCCTTTGTTCTTGTGGAGACAAGTTCCTAAGGGGAATTTCTTTGTAAGGTGAAGCTACGGGCTTGAGGTCTTTGGAGGCCTAACTTGTACGGGATCCTAAGGGGATAGTGGAAACCCTTCACGGAGGTGAAGGCGGGGACTAGAGCTACGGGCTCGAACCTCGAAACAAATCACTTTGTTTGCGATTGGCTTGGCGTTCTTCTTGCTTAATTTCTTGCTTTAAATTACTTCCAATCTATTGCTTGTGAACTAACTTTTATTTGTGATATCCTTACTTGTTTATTTTACTTGCTTTCAATATTTCTTGCTATATTACTTGTGTGCATTTCATCATTGCATTTCATACTTGGAATTGTTCGATCACACCTCAATACAACACGGTTGCATTGCGCACCTCTAACCCATTTAAGGGGAATTGGAGGAAGGAGTTCAGAACCTCGCAAGGGGTATTCGGCTCTTAGTCGTGTTTTGAGAGATTGTTGCATCACTCACTTAAGTAAAATTTAAAAAGAGCATTAGATTAGCAATTACACCTATTCACCCCCCCTCTAGGTGTATTTCAATTGGTATCAGAGCTTGGACTCTAGGATTTGGCTTAACAACCTTAGAGAGATCCTTATATTGCTAATCACTTCATTCATTTCCACATAGTAAACATGGCCGATGGTATTAAGACACCCCCTAAGTTTGATGGACTTAACTTTCCCATATGGAAGGTTAAGATGACCGTTTTCTTGCAATCTCTAGGTAGCCGAGTTGCAAAGGCCGTGACTAAGTCCTTTAGTGTACCCCCCGGTGATGAATCTACTTGGTCCGAAATTGAGACCAAGGAGTTTGATGCCAATGCTAGGGCTCATTATGCACTCCTACAAGCCCTCAATGATGATGACATAGCTAGAGTCATCCATTGCAAATCCGCCTATGAGATTTGGACCCATTTGCTAGTAACACATGAGGGGACATCACAAGTGAAGAGGGCCAAGATAGACCTTCTTCGGTCCCAATATGAAAATTTTGCATGCAAGAGAATGAAACCATAGATGATATGGTTACTAAGTTTACAAAGATTACTAATGGTCTTGCTTCTCTAGGTGAAGAAATCAACAATGACCAAAGGGTGAGAAAGATCATCCGGGCTCTTCCTCCATCATGGGAAGTGAAAGCTACAACATTGAAGGAACTCAATGACAAAGATGAGATTGAGCTCATTGGACTCATTGGAACTTGAAGACCCATGAGATGGAGAGGAAGGCAAGGGAGGACATGGCACCCTCCAAAAAGAAGACCATTGCCTTCAAAAGTCATGCTACTTACTCCGACGAAGATGACGAAGAAGAAGATGACGAGGAGCTCTCACTTCTAGTCAAAAACGTCCGGAGGATGTACAACAAGGCAAAGTTCCAAGGACGGAGGAGATGGCAAGGAGGCAAGGAAGAAAGGAAGATCATTTGCTTTAATTGCCAAAAGCCGGGACACATAGTAGCGGAGTGTCCGGAACAAGTGAAGCCATCTTCATCCAAGAAGCCATACAAGAAGAAGGCTATGAAAGCAACATGGGATGACGAAAGTGAATCCGAGGAGGAGATCGACACCGCCAATATGTGCTTCATGGCAAATGAGAGCACAAGCAAGGTAACCCCCTCAACTCTTCTTGATGATGATTTATCCATGGATGAGCTAGGAGAAGCTTTATGGAACTTTCTAGTAATTATGATTTCTTAAAGAAGAAATATTTAAAAATGAAAAAGGATAATGAATCTCTTAATATTCAAATTGTAAATCTTTCTAAAGAAAATAATGATTTACATTCTTCTTTAGTTTCCACTAAAAATGATTTTGAAAAATATAAGATTGCTTGTAAAGGAAAGACCCCATTTGTAGACTCTAATGAGATTGCCATGCTTAAGGAAAGATTAGACTCATTAGATGTTGTTTTGAAAAAGTGTAGTGAATTTGATAAGAAGAAGATGGAGAATATGTTTCCTAAGAAACAAGCTCCTAAGAAAAATATTCATCATGCTCATGCTCATGCTCATGTACATGCTACACAACCTATGCATCATGGTAAACCCCAAAGCATGCTCACACTTCACATACACACCATGCATTCATGTATAGAAAAGTGTACTCATGTTCACATTGTGGACGGAAAGGACACTTAGCTAATTTTTGTTATGATAGACTAAGTGCATCACATCATAATGTTTGGGTTCGTAACACTAACTTTCAAGGACCCAAGAAAGTTTGGGTACCAAAGTCAACTATTGTTTTAAATGATGTAGGTACTTTCCAAAGCTCAAAGACGTAGAGGTTTATGGTATCTTGATAGCGGTTGCTCAAGGCACATGACTTGGGACATCAACAACTTTGCAACCCTATCAAGATATCATGAAGGTGGCACCGTCACCTTCGGAGATGACGCCAAGGGTAAATCATCGGTATTGGTAATGTAAAACTTGGCACCTCTCCTTTAATTGAAAATGTAGTTTTAGTTGATGGCCTCAAGCATAATCTCTTGAGTGTTAGTCAACTTTGTGATAAAGGTTTTGATGTAGTTTTTGACAATGTTGCTTGTAAAGTAATTGATAGAACTTCCAATGTTTGTGTATTTTCCGGTTTTCGTGAAAGCAATGTTTATATGATTGATATGTTAAATATGTCTTGAAATATAACATGTTTAAAAGCCCTCGATGACGACTCTTGGTTGTGGCATAGGAGATTAGGCCACGTTTCATTTGACCATATTTCTAGGCTTAACTCTAAGGAAATGGTGAAGGGTATTCCTTCATTGAACTTTGAAAAGGACCGAGTTTGTGACGCATGTCAATTTGGGAAACAAACTAAGTCCTCATTCAAATCAATTAAGGATATCATGTCATCACGTCCATTAGAGCTAATCCACATGGACTTATTTGGCCCAACTCAAACCAAAAGTTTAAGTGGGAGTAGATTTGCTTATGTTTTAGTAGATGATTTTTCGCGTTTTACTTGGGTTTATTTTCTCGAACACAAAAGTCAAACCTTTTCACATTTTCAAGCCTTTAAGAAAAGAGTTGAAAAGGAAAATGACTCCTCAATAATTAAAATAAGAAGTGATAGAGGAGGTGAGTTCATTAACCTTCCCTTTACCACTTTTTGTGAGGAACATGGAATAAAACATGAACTTTCTTGTCCTAGAACTCCACAACAAAATGGAGTAGTTGAGCGGAAAAATCGTACTTTACAAGAGATGGCTAGGACAATGTTAAATGAATATGGTCTACCACATTATTTGTGGGCCGAGGCCGTTCATACTTCATGTTACATTGCAAACCGTGTTTTCCTATGTAAAAATACTACTAAGACTTCTTATGAGATGTATTTTTCTAGAAAACCTAATGTTTCTTATTTCAAAGTGTTTGGTTGCAAATGTTTTGTTTTAAATACAAATATTAATTTGGGAAAATTGATGCTAGATCATATGAGGCTATTTTTGTAGGTTACTCAAATACTAGTAAGGCTTATAGAGTCTTCAATAGGTCAACTTTGACTATTGAGGAATCTATTCATGTTAAATTGAGGAATCTAACAAGTTTGTTAAGAATTGTGTAGAAATTGATGCTTTAGATGAAGGCTTGGAGAAAGTGACCTTGGAGGATGTTTCTACCATGGGAGACAAGCCAAAGGATGGTGATGGAAGTGAAGCCAAAGTGGAAGAGGCTCAAGGAAATGAACATCGAGCAAATGAAGAGGAGCCCTCTCAACCACTACCAAAGGATTGGAGATTCAATCCTCATCATCCCAAGGACCTCGTCATAGGTGAAGTATCAAAAGGGGTAACCACTCGCTCTAAGATTTAAGATTTTTGTGGTAATTTTGCTTTTATTTCACACATAGAACCTAAAAATGTCCTCGAGGCCGAGGCCGATTCATATTGGTTGCTTGCAATGCAAGAGGAGCTCAATCAATTTGAGCGCAATCAAGTTTGGCACCTTGTTCCTAGGCCCCAAGATAGACCAACTATTGGCACTAAATGGATCTTTAAGAACAAGTTGGATGAATCGGGTAATGTAGTTAGAAACAAGGCTAGGTTAGTTGCCCAAGGTTACACTCAAATCGAGGGAATCGATTTTGAAGAAACCTTTGCACCCGTAGCACGGCTCGAAGCCATACGGATGACCTTAGCATATGCCTCATTTAAAGATTTTAAGCTATTTCAAATGGATGTAAAGAGTGCTTTTCTTAATGGTTATATTGATGAGGAGGTGTATGTTGAACAACCCCCCGGGTTTGTTGATCCTACACACCCTAATTATGTTTATAAATTAGATAAAGCACTATATGGTTTAAAACAAGCCCCTAGGGCTTGGTATGAAAGATTGTCTTCATTTTTGATTTCAAATGATTTTAAGAAAGGAAAAGTTGATAAAACATTATTTACCAAACATATAGATCAAGATATCCTCATAGTTCAAATTTATGTTGATGACATTATTTTTGGATCTACTAATGTTTCACTTTGCAAGAATTTTGAATCATGCATGAAAAGGGAATTTGAGATGTCTATGATGGGGGAGCTCAACTTCTTCCTTGGACTTCAAATCAAGCAACGTAGTGATGGGACATTCATCAACCAAGCCAAGTACACCAAAGAACTCATCAAGAGGTTCGGGCTTGAAGGATCCAAAGTAGCAAAGACTCCCATGGCAACCACTACGAAACTTGACAAGGACGAACAAGGTAAGGAAGTAGACATCAAATTATTTCGTAGCATGATTGGTAGTTTACTCTATCTTACGGCTAGTAGGCCGGATATAATGTTTTCCGTATGTTTATGTGCACGTTTTCAATCATGTCCTAAGGAATCACACTTAATAGCGGTAAAACGCATAATTAGGTATCTTAAGGGCACAATTGATTTAGGTTTGTGGTATCCGAAAACTAACCAATTTACCATGACTAGTTATTCGGATGCCGACTATGCCGGTTGTAGGGTAGATAGGAAGAGCACAAGTGGCACTTGCCAATTCTTGGGCAATTGTCTTGTGTCTTGGTCTTCCAAAAAGCAAAATAGTGTAGCCCTTTCAACCGCCGAGGCGGAGTATGTAGCAGCCGGAGCTTGTTGTGCACAAGTACTCTGGATGAAACATACTCTTCTCGATTTTGATTTACATTTTGATCATGTTAAGATTTATTGTGATAATACTAGTGCTATTCACATGACCAAAAATGCTAATCAACATAGTAAAACCAAACATATAGACATTAGATATCACTTTCTTAGAGATCACTTTGAAAAGGTGACATAGATATTGATTTTGTTTCTACCGATTTTCAACTTGCGGATATTTTCACAAAACCTTTGGATTATGCAAGATTTTCATTTATTTGTGGTGAATTGAATGTATGTAAAATTGATACTTAAAATATCTTGTTTGTTTTGTTTTGGTTTCTAATATGTTTGTTTTGTTTTGTCTTAATTTTTTTTTAACCCTTTTTGATGTATGACAAAAAGGGGGAGAAATATAAGTTTGGGAAAAATATGTGGAGAAATATATGTTGTTTGGGAAAAATATGTGGAGGAAATATATGTTGTTTGTTTTTTATTCCTTATGATAGTTTATTTTTTTTGGTGATGATATTTTTCAATGCCTTATGTATGTTTACATAGTGTTCATATTCATGTTAAATACATAGCATTGTTTAAGGGGGAGCTTTCCAAGCTCTTTCCTCTTTTATTTGTTTAATAACTCATATGTTTTGTCATCATCAAAAAGGGGGAGATTGTTGGCCCAAGGTTACAATCAACCCATGTTTAGTGTATTTTGATGATTACAAAACATATTAGTTATTTGTACTAATATTATTTGTTGCTTAAGTGTGTTTCAGGTTTATTATCATACTAGAAGTACTCTCACTCATATACAAAGTTTTTGGACTCAAATACAAGCTATTGACTCAAGACAAGTCAAATTGGGCTCAAATTGCAATATTGAAGATCAAGAGAAGATAGCTCAAGTTGAAGTCTTGAAGACCATTGTAGTTTGTAAGTTTAGTTTTGTAAAGATAGAATATGTGAAATTTGGCTCTAGGATTTGCACACACATTTGTTTTGTATGTTTCTATGTTTTCAAAATATTTATTTCTAGGTTTATGCCTTAGTTTATACATACATGTACCCAAAGCTTTACATCTTCAAAAACTTGTTTAAATATATGTATATAAACTATTTTCAGCATAAAACTTAGCTTCAGATTTTTAAAGATTTTATACAAATTTTCTATCTTAAAATCTGCCCAGAAAAACTGTTTTCCAGGCAGACCGGTCGACCGGCCCAGTCGACCGGCTGCTGTGCCCGGACATGCACAGGTTGTGCATGTCTGTCGGTCGACCGGACCTATATACCGGTCGACCGAAAACAGACGTTTGCTCTCTGTATCTTTCCGGTCGACTGGGTCGGTCGACCGGTAGAAGGAAACTGTGTTTCCTCTCTTGAGATCGGTCGACCGGCAGTCGACCGGAGCCATAACGGCTCTTTTGCCAGCAGGGTCCCGGTCGACCGGCAGTCGACCGGTAGGCCTGCAACACCTCCAACGGCTCTTTCCTCTTTGGGCTGTTCTGAAAAACTGTTTTATTTTCTGTTTTAACAGACTTTTTAGAGGGTTGTTGGGGTGCTTTTGCAGGTGATATTAGCTGGAAAAATCAGAGTTTTTAACCTATTCTCTCCCTATAAATAGTGGGAAATAGGCCTTAGTTACAAACCAAGAAAAATACAAGTTTTCATTGTTTTTCAAGAGAAAGAGAAAAATAGTTTAAAGCTTTCATTTCCATTCTTTTAAGTTTGATTTTCAGTTGTTTGATTCTTAATATCACTCTACAACTGAAGCTTTTCTCACAAACACTTCATAGAGCCAAAATTTTCATATTCTTTCTATAGGTGAAGTTGTAAAAGTGTGAGAGTGTTTGTAAAAGAGAAAGAGTGTTGTGGTCTAGTTGAGATCACCAATTTGTAATCCTTTGTTCTTGTGGAGACAAGTTCCTAAGGGGAATTTCTTTGTAAGGTGAAGCTACGGGCTTGAGGTCTTTGGAGGCCTAACTTGTACGGGATCCTAAGGGGATAGTGGAAACCCTTCACGGAGGTGAAGGCGGGGACTAGAGCTACGGGCTCGAACCTCGAAACAAATCACTTTGTTTGCGATTGGCTTGGCGTTCTTCTTGCTTAATTTCTTGCTTTAAATTACTTCCAATCTATTGCTTGTGAACTAACTTTTATTTGTGATATCCTTACTTGTTTATTTTACTTGCTTTCAATATTTCTTGCTATATTACTTGTGTGCATTTCATCATTGCATTTCATACTTGGAATTGTTCGATCACACCTCAATACAACACGGTTGCATTGCGCACCTCTAACCCATTTAAGGGGAATTGGGAGGAAGGAGTTCAGAACCTCGCAAGGGGTATTCGGCTCTTAGTCGTGTTTTGAGAGATTGTTGCATCACTCACTTAAGTAAAATTTAAAAAGAGCATTAGATTAGCAATTACACCTATTCACCCCCCCTCTAGGTGTATTTCAAACCTTTTTCTGAAAACACAGTTTTAGTCGACTTGCCCAGATTATTAGTCGACTAACCTTTTCTGGAAATAAATCTCAACTCTCGGGAAATCACTGTTAGTCGACTTAAGTATCCGTTAGTCGACTTGAGTTCACTGTTAGTCGACTAACCCTTCTACCCTAGTCGACTAACCTTCCCTGAAACAGAATATCAACTCTCTGGAACCCAGTTTTAGTCGACTAATCCAGACTGTTAGTCGACTTATGACCCCTACCAGTCGACTACACCTTCCACCTAGTCGACTAATTTAAGCTGTTTATTATAGTTGGTTTCTTTTCTAAATTTGGATCTTACCCTTGATATATGTGTATTATATCATGCTTGTTTATGCTTCATAACTAGTACTACTTGACCTATTGCTGGATGGATGTTATCTCTTGTAACTTCATGACTTGTTATTGCATATTCTCGTTTCATGACATGTTAAATAGTGAATATCACCACTTATCATGCCATCTCTTGAACCAAGCATGATGCATTCAACTTTTGTATAAAATGGACCAACTTACATTGGGTCAGGGGGAAACATGCGGATATCGACATGTGTTCGTGTTTACAGTGGCATTAGGTATATTGTACAATTATGTTCCGGTCTAACCTGAGGGCCTCCAGGAGACCGAGGGGAGTGCTTGCTCCCTTTTCCTGAGTACTATCATGATAAGGGCATACATAAGTCCCTCCTGAATAGCCTAGCGGCTGGCTTCCGTCACCAAGCAACGGAACAATCCTGGACCGTTATCCAGGGCATGTACGGGGTCCACTGTAAACATAGTTCGTCGATACCCCCGCTGTTTCCAATAACAACCTTGTATTACTAGGATATGGATCTATGTGCGCTGGGACGCTGGGTCACATAGCTAGATATCACAGTAAGACAAGTAATAATAATAATAGACTTTAACTATGTATCCATTTCATCCTGATTATAGTTCTTTATGCTTTCATCACTTGTTGGTTTATATTCATTATGCTGTTCCGTCCTTATTATTCATATCTCTTAGCCACTTGGCTATAACCTGTTCATTTTCGGGAGGTCCTGACTCCCTTGGATTTGTATGTTCAGGTTCCGAAGCTTGGATCAAAGTGGAGCCATCCACAGAAGATCGAGCTTTCTTTAGCGAGCAGGCTGATTAGCTCCAGTCCTTGCGCCAGATCTTTCTTTTTGACTCACGGGATCTTCATCCTACTCGTGAGCATTTTGTGTTTATGTTGTATCTTTTGCTTTTGGACTTAGTTGTGATAAAAGATACATGTAATGTGTAATATTTTATCATATCTTTTGATGACTTGTACTTGTACTTTTATGTTGGCATATGTATGGAAATCACGCTTTGTCGTGCACTCTGATCCTTGTTGTACTTTTATGCTTAGCGTGTATACGTGGGGGCACCTTTTGACCTGCGTATATACGTCGCAGTGACGTCCCCGTATCTGTGGAATCGGGGCGTTACACCTATAAATAGGATACTTGAAGTCCTTTTCAAGGGAACAGTCTGTTCATGATTCTCCTATTTGTCCTTTGAACTGGTGAGCTTTGGTTATTCAAAGACTTTTACCAACTTTAGAGAGCTTACTTCCCTTAATTTTAACTTTACCAGCTACTTCAGGGATTGATTTCCCTTGTTTTTCATTTTGTATCTGTCCGCTCTGCAGAGAAGGGCTTCAACTTTATTTCCCAGCTTCTTGGCGAAGCTATCATTTTTGCTTGATCAGAAACAAAATCTTTCATGCATGGTTGTTGTCTTGACCTGTTGAATCTATTTGTTAATTCCGCCACATAAGTAAGAATTGGGACTTAGTCTCTTCAAGGTCGAGCCAGTCTTGTCATATAGGTGGGGCTAAGACTGTGTCCCCCTGGACCAGTCTGGCTTAGCCATATAGGCGAGGTTAGGACTTGATCCTTTTTGAGGCTTCTCCAGCCTAACTGCCTTAGGCGGAGCTAAGATTTGGCTTATGCTGAGTTAGCCCATCATCACTGCGTAAGCTAGGCTGTCCTCTGTTGGCCCAAAGGCCTATCACCCTAGTTTTGATGATTATCAACTCATGAAGTTATGTTTACTAATGATCTTGTGTTTAATTAGTGACAGATTCCTTATCAAGATCTTAGTAGGTGTGGAGCTTCAACAAAGGATTTAAAGACAAGTTGGAAGCTAGCACCGGTTGATTCACGAGCCTATGCATCAAGAACACATCTAGAGATGAGCTCGGTGGATTGCATTTGGACCAAGTCAAGAAGATGAGAAGCCTTCAAGGGAAGACTTCAAGAAGTTGAAGACTTGTGTCTAGGTATAAGATTTTTATTTGTTTTAGATAAAAATGTAAAGGATAGAATAGATTGGTGGATTGCTCAAGTATGAATCACACACACACTCTTGATTGAAGTTTTCATTTAAGATTTCTTTTTAGAAAGGATTTTTTTTTATTTAGAAAAAGATTTTTCTTTGTGACAAAATATTTATCTTGGATTTTGGTATTTCATAGTTTACATATCTTATATCCAAAACCATACTTAGAGCCTATTGTCAAAAACTAGATATTTCATCTTGATTGTGTAGTGGATCATATCCATACACACTATGCTTTTAGAGTATATCTTGTTTTTGTATTTGATGAAAGTTTAAAAAAAAAACATGTTGATATTTCAAAACCAAGTTTAGTGCTTTATGTCAAAAACTAGATATGTCATCTTGATTGTGTAGTGGATCATATCCACACACACTATGCTTTAAAGTGTATCTTGTTTTTGTATTTGATGGAAATTTGGAAAAACATGTTGTTTTAGAAAAACAGTTTTTATTATGAGCCAATATTTCCAAGTTACAAAAATAGTCAAATCTTCAATAACATGCCTTGATTTTGTGCAAGCATGTTTCTATATCATAAAACTATTTTTGTAGAATTTCTAAGTATTTATGGGATTTTTATTAAGCCAAAAAGACCTATCCTTAATCCCAAATTTTCAGGTTCTGGCAGTTCTGATTTTTCAGAACTGACAGTGGCCGGTCGACCGGGTCGGTCGACCGGACGTGCACAGCGTGCACGCCTGTGTGCACTGGAGGACGGTCGACCGGACCGGTCGACCGCTTAAGAGAGCTTTGCTCTCGGGAATTATCGGTCGACCGGGCCGGTCGACCGACAGAGAGTTTTCTCTCTTCTCCAGTTGCGCGGTCGACCGGGCCGGTCGACCGGAGGCTGCAACGGTCGGATTTTTGACCGTTGCCGGTCGACCGGACCGGTCGACGGTAGCTCTGACAGAGCCCAACGGTCAGATTTTTCTGGCCTCTATAAAAGGGGGTTTTGTCATTGTTTTGAGCCAAGATTTTTGGAGACCTTAGAGCTAGTTTTTCCCAGTCTTTCTGAAGGGTTTTTCTCCACAAAATTAGAGTCAATACTTCCAATTAAAAGGAGAGTTTTATCAAAGAGTGTAAAAGAGATTTTCTTGTGTTTTTCACCAAAGATTCTTTCCTTGCTTTCTCACACTACACTTGAGCATCCATTGAGCTATTCATCCTATAGGTGTTGTAGTGAGAGCTTTTGTAGGTGATCAAGTGTTTAGATCACCAAGAGATCATTTCTTGTTCTTTGAGAAGGCGGACGGTTGTGTTCGCGGTTTGATTGAGGGTCCTAGTGAGGACTTGGTGTTGTTGGGTCCTAGTGAGGACTTGTAGCTTGAGGTGCGGCCTCGGCGAGTCGGTGGACTTGCGTGTGTAAGGGACTTGGGAGTCCGAGGGCTTGTAGGTGTTGCGGCACCGAGGAGAGATCCGGTGGGATCTTACATAGTGGAAATCCTTCGTGTGTCGAAGGCGGGGATGTAGAGCAAGTGTGCTCGAACCTCGAAACATACCCTTGTGTTTGCGATTGCTATCTCTTGCTCTCTTTCTCTTATTGTCTTATTTATATCTTGCATTATTTACATTGTCTTTACTATTACATGCTTGATATTCCCTTGTGCTTAATTGTTATATACTTGCGTGGGATTGCTTGATAACACTAGTATTCAACCAAGAGAGCCAACGCGGCACCTCAACCCATTCAAGGGGAATCTAGAGGAGTTTGTCCAGAGCCTCGCAAGGGGAATTCGGCAACACTCTTGTGTTATACATAAGTGTTTAATTAAAAGAAGTTTAATTTGGTCTACTTAGTTTTAATTCCGCATTATTTGTTCATAAGTGACCATTAGATTAGCCATCACCTATTCACCCCCCCTCTAGGTGATCTTACATCCTCTGCTTAACTGAAATCCATCCCTTAAGCGCGACTGGATCGGATATAAATTGCTTCGTCCAAAGAATTTAACTTAGTGTATCATACTTGCATTTTTCTTTGATTTACTGCTAACCTGTTTTCAGTTTGCGTTGCAGTGAACTATGCTCGTCCATTTTTCATCTTAATGAAAGAGATCAGAAACTTGCCTCTTGATCTTCCAATTGAAACTTTAACCATAAGCAGGAGGAACAAACTGGGCAGCTGATGCGTGTTCCCAGAAGAGGTTGGCAGTCGCTTATCCGAGATGATCCACTTCGAGAAGGGACTGATAGTCGCTTATCCGAGATGCTCCACTTCGGGCAAGCTGACCTGTAAGGTCTCGGATCCTTCTTTTACCAATTTTCATCAAAGAAGATCCGACTTTCTGGTGGCAACCAGTCTTTTGCCAATTTTCATCAAAGAAGATCCGGCTTCTTGATGGCAAAATCTGCCATTATGCGAAGGATTACGGCCTTGTGCAGGAGGAAGACCTTTCGGGTCCAGTCAGTTTGGCTGGGAAGTAGATAGGACAACTTGTATGCCTTTGGAGCAATGATTATGTTTCATGAAAGACAAGCTTGATGTAATAGTATCAATGTATCTTCCCTTTTGAATCAATAAAATCTATTTTCTGCTGTTTATCTGCTTTGTTTTTCTCCTTTTTGACTCGAGAACACCTGAAGTGGACCAACTTAGGCGAGTCTTTTCCCTAGGAGGAAAGGAGAACTCTTACCCGAGCTAAGTTTCCGGTGAAGCTGAAGACAGATTTTCAAATAAGTCAGGAGCCAGTTTCTGGCGAAGCTAGCACGGAATTTCCGCAAAGTTAGAGATGTGCTTTTAGCGAGCTAAGGCACGTTTCTCAGCGAAGTTATTCAAGCATCGTGCTAAGTCGACACTGGACTCACGGCGGAGTTAGCCCTTAGCGGCGCTGAAGTAACGCTTCTTGGGAAGGCGCTTTAGGCGCCGTTTCAAATTAATTTGAAACGACTGCCTGCGCTCTTTTTGAGGAGGTGACATTTAGGCAATCATCAGCCTATAAAAGCCTGATCAGGCTGGAAGAGAAGGCACCACTTCTCTTTAAATTTTCAGAGAACTGTAAATCTCTTCTTCTTCTTTCTCCTACATTTGGAATTTCAGGAACTTCTTCAGTTCTCCAATGGCTCCCAAAAGACGAGCAGGAAAAGAGGTAGCAACCTCTACGACGGAGGGTCCTTCTCCTCCTCCGGTCATCGAACGACCTATCGCAGGTAGTGATCTTTCCCTTTTGTGCAGAGATTTTCATCTCTTCTTGAATCTAATTTCTGGCTATCTTCCGATGAATCCAGGGCGATCAATCATGATCCCGTGATCTTAGGGAGTTCAGCTCCCTGAAGTTTCCCTCAATTTTTTCGAGGCTTCTCCAGCGACGAGGAAGGGGAAGCGCATGGTGGTGAGGTAGGGCGCGTGCCTTACCTGAGCTTGGTGAAATCTTTTTTGTGTATGTTTATAGTTGGTGAGATACCTCTTGCATGTTTCCAAAGTGCCCAATCGGCATCTCATGTGTGCCCAAGCTCGCTTCAAATCCACAAATCAAAGCATCAGTCCAATTAACACCTTCCTCTTAAATCAGAATGAGTAATAACTACTTCAATCATCATTTACAAACCCGCTAACACTATGAATAATTGACCACCACTCGTTGTAGCTATCAGACTCATCATTTCAATATAACTCAAGATCTTATAACTCAATCCACTTGAATTTATGCCTTACGTGGATAAAAATCTTGCCTTCGCCCCGGAGGGAGGAGGGGGAGGCCCTCCTCGGCGCTAGATCCAGCGGCCAGGAGGGGGAGGGGAGAGGAGGCCGGCCCTCCGGGGCAGTGAATGTACTGGGAGGAAAGTTAAAAGTATATTGCAACATTTCCTTGAATCAATGAAAAGATACAACAAGTCAAATTCCAACTACGATAGAGAGAAGACACTCAAGATCAGATTCCCTCTTTGTTTAAGGCTGGGTTCTTTGTGTAGCGGTGAAAAGTGAATCTTATTTTCCGTTGACCGGGTGAACGTCAAGCTTCTTCAGAACTTTTCCTCTTGGATCACGGATGAAGTAGCACAGCTCTTATCCAATGAAATCTCAAGGAGACTTAGGCAAAAACTTGAACTTAGCAAGTTGGTAGAAGAGTTGAACTCTTTGTAAAGCTAATCTTCCTCAGCTCAAAATCCTGACCTCTTTTCAATAGTAAACTGAGCTATTTATAGGGGTTATAGGGATAAAACTGTCCCCTAAAAATCATCCATGATGGGGGTTAACTCCCCTCATTACGTGAGCAGTACTTGGCCCAGTAATGGGGGGTAGTTATAACTCAGACGCAGAGCTCCTTTCCTATTGAAACGCGGCCTTGAGCTCTGCGTTTAGCCGTTGAGGTAACGCTGGGCGCGGGTCTTGAGCTTCGCATTTTGGGCGTTGCGGTGGTGTTGAAACGCGAGCCTCCAACTCTGTGTTTCCCAATTAATGTGATGTCAAACGCGTGCCTCGAACTTTGCATTTGAGACACGGGCTTCAAGCTCTACATCTTGGCATTGAAATGGTGTTGAGACACGAACTTCGAACCCCGCGTCTTGACATTGGAGGGATGCTGGGGTGCGGGCTTCGAGCCCCGCGTCTTGGTACTACATAAGTAGCTCTAGAGCATAGACTCTGTCATCTGATGACTTGCCTTCAGTATTTTTTAGACAATCTACAGAGCTCCTTCCAAAGTTTTTGAAACTCCATGCTCGACTGGGGCGGGTTTTGAAACACTTTGGACTTCCACTTGGCAGCAAGCTCTCAAAACTAGGCTGGCAATCTTCCGAGATACCTTGAGCTTGATCTTGTCTGGATTTTGGTCTTCGTGAGTGTACTGTTGAACTCTTTGAAGTCACCAGAGATGATCATCATGAGTGTCTAGATACACGGTCCAGACCTCATCAGTACTCTGAGCTGGTTGTCGGTGTACTGTTAAATCGAGAAAAATCGCCCACTGCTTTTGTCAGTGTACTGTTGAACTATTTGCAGAAGCAGAGACTGGATACAAGTTTTGTGGACGCAAAAGTCGTGTTGCCTCGAAGATGCGGACCTTGTCTGAAGTAATAACGCGACTCTCATTCATTGAAGAGACGAGAATATCAAAGTGGAGACGTAGCTCTCACTTGGAACAGAGACGCAGCTCTCGAGCGTTACGAACGCGGTGTTTTGTTTGTGAAGGGATGCGACTTTCAAAATGCGACCCTTGAAACGTTACTTGTCGTTGTAAAGACGCGGTTCTTGACCATTGTGGAGACGCAGTCCTTAGCCGTTTGTTGAGACGCGGTTCTGAATTGTAGGGGAGACGCGATTCTGAGTCGATGAATGGATGCATCCCTTGTCCATCAAAGAGACGTGTTCTTCAACTTGTTGAGGTAACGGTCCCCTCAGTTGTCGAAGGGACGCGGCCTCCAAAACGCGGGCCTTGAAATGTCACTTGAAGCTGTAGAGACACGGTTCTGATGACGTGACTCTCTATGCGCGAAGATCTCGTTAGATCTTTCGAGGCAGAACCGGCGTTGACAGTTGGGGACGCATGTCCGGATTGAAAATCCAAATGTCGTTGGGATTTCCCGGGATAAATATCCATGTGTCTTGCTCAGACTTGATTTGAGATTCGCGCTGCGAATTAAGGCTATTAATTGGCCTTTAAGAACGGCTTTGATTTTTTATGTCATTAATTAAGGTCATTAGCGAGCCTATGAATAGGTCATGAGCCTCTTAACAGTCATTGATCTTAACTGTTTTCCTTCACGGGCATGTACTCTGAAGAACTTTTAGAGTTCTTAAAATATCTTCTTCTCCGAGCATGCATCCTGAAGAACTTTCGGAGTTCTTAAAAGAACCCAAAGTTTTAATGCTTTTTTGTAATCTTCTTCGAAGACTATCACTGTTAAGTGATTTCAAAATCTAAAAGCATTTCTTCTGGTGCTTTCATGGTTGTATCTTGACGGATGATGTCCTTCCTCTAAAGAACTCTTTTTCAGGTAGGAAATAACCTTTGCCACAATAAGACTTTATTCCCTTGTGGCTTTGTCATCACCAATCATAAAGAGACTGTCTCTTAATTTCTTCCTGAAACTTTTTTCTTGAGGTTTAGACAGTTCACTTGAGATCCAAGCGTCCATACTCTGTTTCTTGATCTCTTCCTGAAACTTTTGAAGTTTCTTCCTTGAGGTGTAGACAGTCCACTTGAGATCCCTGCGTCCATGCTCTGCAAACGGGATCTTCGCGTTATCTTGATGAAACCCGAGCATGTAAAATTTCGAGTCCCGAGTTCTTCAGACGCGAGCATGGTGAACTCCGCGTTTTGAGGCTTTAAAAGCGGGTTTTGTATATGAGACTTACGTTTGGAGTTCATGACTTAGAAAATTTTAAGACTCGTGTCTGCACTTTTGAAGTCTCTAGACGCGAATGTGACGACCTCTACGTTTTAAAAGCCTTAGACGCTCTTTTAAAATCTTAGACGCAAGCGTGGCGAACTTTGCATATCGAAATCTTAGACGCGGATCTATAATGCATGCGTCTAGAGTTCATGACTTAGAAAATTTTAAGGCCCGCGTCTGCGCCTGTCCTGTGTTTCAATCATCAGATGCGAGTCTAATGTTGAGCTGGCATTCAGATCCATATTTTCTATCTTTACAGAGCATGGTAAACTCTGCGTCCTGAAGCTTTAAATGCGAGATTCGCGTATAAGACTCGCGTCTGGAGTCCATGACTTTAGACCCGCGTCTGTCCTTCTGGATTCATGTTTTCTGTCCTTGTAGGAACTTAACCTTCTGGTTTTTTCTTCTTCTTGTAGGTCGTGGCCATTTCGTTGGTGCTGCTTCCAGTGTCCTTACCGTATCCATTGAGGTAGATATGAAATGACTAGTTCATTCGATCGGTGACCACTTGAGGAGTTAGAACTTATGTTCAAAGGCGAGAAAGATCCACGCAATTTTCGATACCCATCAAGATATTATTGGACATGATGCACCAGTAATCTCGGATCCTTCCTGATCACAATGAGTATGGCGCATTTGAAGGTCACAGGAAAGAGGACGTCACCAGTAAGGTCTCGAATTCTCCCTTCACCAATCTTATTCAAAGAAGTGACAAAAATGAAAAACCCATGCTCATTGGATAACTTTCTAGCGGCGGATCTTCCCATTAAGTGAAGAATTATGGCCTTGTGAAGAGTCGTACTAGTTGGTCAGGTGGAATCAGAATGTTCACTTGCATTTCGACCTCGATAAGCACCATTATTCTCAAGAGGAGAGGAAGTTGATCTGTTGTTCCCGGACATAGTCAAGAAGACGAACTTTGTGCATCTTCAACATTTCAAGGAGTGAGTGCAACTTTTCACTAAGCAAGAGGGTCTTCTTTATACTCCTTTATTGTATCACTCAATCTTATTGGATAAGAGAGCGTTTTGTATCACTTTCATATTTTTGAATATCAATAAAAGCGAAACTTTTTCCTGCTTTCTTATTTGTCCTGACTTCCTTTTTGTATTGAAAATCAGACAAATGAAAGCGATTATCTTTAGTTTTCCAGAAGTGTGATATTCAACTTAGCAACTCAAGGTTGGAGAATTCCATTTAAGGAATTTTAAAAAAGCTATAGTCAGATGTGTGATATTGAGTTGAACAGGTTTTATAGATTTACCATCCTATGGATGAAAATGACAAGTGAAGTTTTCACTCCGCGGGGGATTGTGATTGAGTCTTCATCAGAGGTTTAGTATTAACATCATCAAGACTCAGCTGGAAATTAGTGAGAACACTGTTAAAGGTGTGATATCAACCAAACAGTGATTTCAAGTGGACCCGCCATTCTATTGACGAGAATAATAAGTAAGGCTAGACCCGTCGAGGATCTTTACCATCAAAGGTGTGATATTAACTTAACGGATTGGATTGAAATCTGTCAGAGGTGTGATATTAACCTGACAATGGTGCGAGTTGGAGGTGTATTGTTAACTTAGCTCCATAAGAATTTCTGTTTCGTTGAGAAAATTGAAGATACCCCTGTCATAGGTGTAGTGTTGAATTTAACAGTAGGGGTAATGCTAGAGATGTAGTTTTGAACTTAACATTGGTCATCTCGACTTCGATACGGAAGCTCGAGGGAAAGTCACTGTCATACGTGTATTGTTGTAACACCCCGCTCCCAGAATACGTACTTAGTTGCGTATTCAGATTTTTCGATCGTATTTTTCGATCTACTTCCTGTATTTGTTTGGTATTATGAATTATTTATATGATCGTTTTGTCTTAGGACCCGGATTCACGTACTCGGAGTCAGCCCTAGTCTGAACGAGGACCCGATCCTAGGGTATTACTCGATTTGGTCTTTCTGGTATTTAGATTTGACCGATTTTAGTTTTAGATATCATTTTTTAATATTTTAGATTTTCTATGATTTTCTGGAATTTTCCTGAATTAAGTTGAAAATATTCAAAACCGGTGTCGACCAGTGCCGCTGACCGACTCCCAGATTTTTAATTTATAAACTGATTGGAATTACTAGAAGTGCCTTTTTACATTATTTCTTAAAACCACATTTCCTATCTAAATACTTTTTCTGAGGATTTTATGAATTTATGAAAATTCCACCGGATTCGGTATCGGCCAGTATCGTTGGTTGATTTCAGTATTTTTAGTTTACAATCGGGATTGAATTTCTGAATTCCGCTTTAACTTTACTTCTTAAAATCATATTTTATTCTTTAATACATTTTCTGAGATTTTTCAGAATTTATCAAAATCCGGCCGACCCGGTGTAGACCGGTATCGGCGGTTGACTTCCGGATTTTTAATTTAAAAACGGGATTTTATTTCTGAAAACCGATTTCATATTTTTCCTCAGGATGATGTTTTCTACCTCCGGGTATTTTTTGGGATTTTTCCGGAACAGTCGATTTTTCGCGGCCATATTATAATATTATTATTTAATCTTTTCTTTCTTTCTTTCCTTCCTTCCTTTTCTTTTTCCCTCCAACCGACTTCAGCCCACTCCTCCACGTGGGCGCCACCTACCCCTTTCCCATCAATCCCTTCACTCCATCACATCCCTCTTCTTTTTCTTTTCTTTTTCTTTTTCTTTTTCCTTATCTTTTCTTTCTCCCTTCTCTTCTCTTCTTTCTTCTTCTTCTTCTTCTTCTTCTCCATGGGCAGCCGACGCCCAAGCCCCAGCTTCCCCTCCGGCGATCGCCGGCGAAGAGGACCCCATCTCCGGCGCCGAGCTTCCTCTCCTCCATCTCCAACAACACCATCACCCCATCTCCTTCCTCCTCAAAACCACCATCAAAATTCACCCTCTTCTTCTTCCTCATCTCCTTCCAATTAACCTCTACCACCACCTTCTTTCCCACCAAAACACCCACCCCACAACATCCAACTCCTCCTCCTCCTCCCATCCCTTCCAATTTCTCCACCACCTCAAATCAACTCCACCACCAAAACCCAATCTCCACCCTTCCCTCTTCTCTTTGGGGTGGCCGGAGCCACCCTCGGATTCGGCGCCGCCGGCGGCCTGCCGGCGGTCGCAGGCGACCAGGGGGGCCACCCGGGGCCCCCTGTGCGTAACCTGAGAGGGGGGCAACAGCCCCCCTCTCTTTTCCTTTGCTGGAGGGGGGCACAGCCCCCTCCCTTTCTCTATTGAGGGGGCAGCTGCCCCCTCTTTCTCCTCCTCTCTCCTGGGGAGTGGCCGGCGCCACTCCCCCTGCCGGTGGCCGGCGCCGCCCGACGCCGCCACCTGGCCGGCGGCCAGGCCGAGCGCCCCCAGAGGGGGGCGCTTTGTGTGTGAGCGGGGGAGGCAACAGCCCCCCTTCTCTCTGTTTCTCTTCCCCGTTCTTCTCTCTCTTTCTCTCTCACTCCTGAATTCTCTCTCTCTCTCATCTGTCCTTCTCTCTCTCTCTCTCTCATCTGTCCTTCTCTCTCTCTCTCTCCTATCCTTTCTCTCTCTCTCTCTCTCTCTCCTGCCCTCTTCTCTCTCTCTCTTCTCTCTCTCCTCCCATTACAAGCTCTCTCTCTCTCAAGATTCTCTCTCCTCTCTCTAACTCACTCTTTCTCTCTCTAGATTCTCTCTCTAGGAATCTCTTTCTCTCTCCTGAACTGTCTTTCCTTATCTCCCTGTCTCTCTCTGTTATATTACTGACGCGGATCTCACCCCCGCGTCCCGATAACCCCTTAACGCGGATCTTCGCGTTCTTGGCATCTGTTCAACGCGGCCTTCGCGTTCTTGTATCGACGCAGCGCGGAGTTCAGGCCCGCGTCTGTGTCCCTCTCGTGTCGACACGACGCAGAGATAATACCCGCGTCTGTGTTCTCCTCGTGCCCTGACTTGAACGCGGGTCTCGAACCCGCGTTCGTGGCATCTTCGCGACGCGACTCCCGCGTCTGTGATTACCGCGTCTGCTATTCCCGCGACGCGACTCCCGCGTCTGCGACTCCCGCGTCTCACTCTCATAAACCCGCGTCTCCCTGTGTCTCTTTCTCTCTCCTCTTTACTTTCTCTCTCTTCATAATTATATATTATTTTATGTCGCGTGCGCGAGTTCCATGGATTTCAGAGTTTTCGGCCTTTCCGGAGATTTAGGCGAGTGTCCTCGCTCTCGCCTCCATTTGGGTTTCCCCGCTTTGTCGGGTCGACATGTATTTTATTCCATGTTTTCATGTATTATGTATTGGGCTGCGTCCCGGTATCTGTGTATGGCCGAGTGCCAATGACTGGACATGTATTGCTCTATGACGAATGCTTGTATTAGGGTAGTTTAATTCTTGTACATATACCATGCCTGTGATGTATTTTACTGCTTTATACTATGCGTGGCCGACCCTTCAGCCGCCGGTCACTCACTATCTCGAAGGAGACGTGATTGGGACCGTCAGGTTTCTCTGGACCCTTCAGCCTCCGGTCTCTCACTATCTCGAAGGAGACGTGATTGGGACCGTCAGGTTTCTCAGCTCCGTCTGGTGAGCATACTTAGCGCTCAGCGCTTTATTCACTAAATTCGTTTAGGCGAGATGCTGCCGGATTTTCTACTCGTATCTTAAACCGAGTTGTCCCGGTAACCTCGCAGAGCGCATTAATGTCTAAACTCTGTTCGCTGCCTGTGCCTCCAGCTTGTTCAGCTCCGCCTGGTTATCATGATCAGCGTTCAGCACTTTACCACTAGATTCGTCTAGGCGAGATGCTGCCGGATTTTCTACTCGCACTTTAAGCCGAGTCGTCCCAGTAATCATGCCAGACGCTCCAGTGTTAAATACTGTTTGCTGTCTGTGCCTCCAGCTTGCTTAGCTCCGCTTGGTTGTGCTCAGCTACTATTCTATCACATGCCATGTACTTACCTGACATGCTTTACACATGCTACTATTTAATACCTGTTGCATTACCTGTCACTGATGTGTTATCACCTGACTCTAGACATGATACTTCTTGGCAAGACCTCTTGTTAAGGCAAGACTTGCCACCGGACTAATATCAATCTTTTGACATGACTTGTCACCTGCTAAATATCATCCTCCTGTCATGCTATCACTTGACACCCGGCATGATATACTTGACTCTCATGATTATCACGATAACGGGAATGATGACCTGACATCTTGATAGTACAAACTGTACTCCTGTTACACATGTGATACCTTATAGTACGAACCAGTACTCCTGATATACATGTATTCCTGATAATCCTGACTTGCTCTTACTCATTCCCGAAATCTGATAATCATCTAATAAACCATAAAACTGGACAACTTGCATCGGGTCGGGGAAAACTTGCGGCTATCAATATGTGTTCGTGTTTATAGTGGCACTAGGCATGTTGTGTAACTAAAACTTCCGGTCTGACCTGTGGGCCTCCAGGCGACCGAGGGGAGTGCTGGCTCCCTCATTCCTGGTACCATCTTGATAAGGGCATTCCATAAGACCCTCCTGTACGCCTTGCGGCTGGTTCCGAGCATTAGTAACGGAACGTCATGGACCGTGGTCCCGGGCAAGCACGGGACCCACTGTAAAGATAGTTCGTTGATACCCCCGTTGGTTTCCAATAACAACCTTGTTTTACTCAGATGTGGATATATGTGTGCTGGGACGCTAGTTCACATATCTAGACATCAGGGTAAGACGAGTAATAATAATAATAAAAGATGCCAACCATGGATCTATTGTATGCTTTACCGAGTTTGCTTCTATTGGGTTTTACATCGGATTTCCGATTTTATGATTATTATTATATTAGCTGCTCATACCCTGCTTTATCCCTTGTCTTCTATTCCACCAGTCTCCTGTTCTTATCTTATCATACCCTGAGTACTTCCTGTCTAACATCTACTTGCTTACATGCTTCTGCTCACGACACGGTTTTCAATGCATGTTTATAATTCGGTTTTATCGATACACTTGTACTTATCTCAGCACGCCATCTGGCTTTTGTATCACCACTCGCCTGGGGAGTTTCATCTGACTCCCCTGGATCCTCATGTCCAGGTCATGGAGCTTGGAGCGTGTGGATTCCCCTAGTTGCTGATCAGAGTGGCGCAGCTGAAGCATGGATCCCCAGCAGACCGTCTGAAGCTCTATCCTTCCAGGCCCCCCTGTGTGCCTCTCGAGTTTTCCTTTTGTAAACTCGTGAGTGCCTGTGTACTGTTCATACTTGTACATCTCTTTGTAATCTCGCAATTGCGCATATCAGTGATGTAATATTCATGTAATATTGGATCACCTCTGGTGATAACTTTGTAATTGTACTCATATGTTGGAATGTATAATGCACCACGTGCTTCCGTACTCTGATTCTTGCCTGTACTGATGCTTAGCATATATACGTGAGGGTATTTCTGACCTGCGTATATACGTTGCAGTAACGTCTCCGTACCCTCCGGGATCGGGGCGTTACAATTGTTGAACTTAATAATGAACTGGATGCTAGAGGTGTGATGTTAAACTTTGCATCACTCGTCTCAGCTTCGATATGGAGGCCAGAGGAAAGTGACTATCAGAGTTTTAATATTAAACTTGATAGCAACTTGATCACTGTTAGAGGTGTGATATTAAACTTAACAGTATTTTGTCAGAGGTGTAGTGTTAACATGACAACAAGAGTTGATTTGCGATATGAGCAATTCTGAGGACTTGTCATTCTATTGAGGGGACTTGACAAGTGAAGTTTGAAATGTCAGAGGTGTAATGTTAACTTGACAATTTTGAAGACTTGTGACTCCATGTGAGGGAGCAACAAGTGAAAGTTCATACTCACTGGGGAGTATTGAAACTTTTCACTGTTAGAGGTGTAGTGTTAACACAGCAGTGATTGAGCTTGTGGGCCTACCACTCCATGGGAAGGAATTGGTAGGGGACTTTGGTGAAGAAATAGAGTATTATCAGATGCGTAATATTAACTTGACGAACCCTATTGGGGATTAAGGAAAATGGCTTGCTAGAGATTTACTTTAACGTGACAAGTTTGTGCTTATTTCGTCAGAGAAATAGACACATGTATTTTTGTGGTCCTACCGTTTCGTGAAAGGAAATTGATAAGGGATTTGGAGAGGAAGACGGGACCAAGTTCCTTAGGATTTTTAGCAAACCCTCAGCTATCAACGGATTTAGTATGCCTTTACCAATTACCGTTTAAGTTGGGCTAGTTATGCTATTCTCCGCAGCATGATGAGTTGTCGAGAATTTATGTTGGACTTAAGAGCCAACATTTTCCTCTATCCTTAGCCGTCAGAGCCATCAGATGTTCATAAATAAACTAGAGAAGAGCAACAAGGGTAAAACTAAAGTTTCGCACTTTGTCTTTTTTCGATGTTTACATCATGCATTATGATGTAACCAATGTTCGGTCGACCCAGCAATGATCAACCGTAATGTGATCCATTAAAGAAAGAAGCTTTTTTTTGACGTTCTTCCAAATATCTTGGATCTGAAAGTCTTAATCAGAGGTGTAATGTTAACCTGATCATGAGAGAGTCCTGTTAAGGATAGTACTTCTTTAAGAATCTGCCGTTGATCGACATTATGAGCGTATTACTGTCTAGGATTATGAGGCGATATGCTCCATTCGAGTAGACTGACTCTATCACAAATGGCCTTCCCATTTGGGCTGAAATTTCCCTTTTGTCTTATGTGTCATCACATGGGCTTTCTAAAAGCTAAAATAATCTTTCTTGAAAGTCTGCTCCTTAACTTTCTTGTTGAAGGCTCTGAAAATTCGAGCTTGATATAGCTCGATTTGCCGTTGAGCTTGCAGACATTTATCGTCCAAAGCTTTCAGCTCCTGGAGTCGTAGTCGATGCTTCTCCTCATTTGTCATTTTCGTTGTCAAGGCAATGTGTAGATATAGGATCTGGATTTCTAGCGGGAGTACGACTTCACACATGTATACCAAAAAGAACAGTGTAGCTTTCGTCTGAGTTCTCACTTGTTCTGCGATAAGCCCATAAGCATTCACCTAACTTATCGTCCCAGTGGCGTTGGCTCTTCGAGACGAATTTCTTGAGAAGTTTCCCAATGGTCTTGTTGAAAGCTTATGCAAGGCCGTTAGTAGCTGGATAGTATGCCGTTAAAGACACACTCTGGATCATGAACTTGTTACAGAATCTTTAGAATGCTTACTTACGAACTGAGGCCCATTATCATGGACAATCTGTCGTGACACGCCAAAGCGGTAAACCACGTGATGTTTAATGAACTTGATCACGTTAGATGTCTTTACCTCCCTCAAAGGGATAGCCTCTGTCCACTTAGAGAAGTAATCAGTTATAGCTAAAATAAACTGTTATCCTTTGGATGAAGGCAGGCTGATAGGACCAACTACATCCATTCCCCACATCTCAAATGGTCAGGAAGAAGTTGTAGGACGAGGATATCCTGGTGCCTGATGATTGAAGTCACCATGGATCTGACAAGTGTGGCATCACTTAGCGTAAGCGATGGTGTCAGGGACATCTTTGGCCAATAATATCCAAGTGTTCGGAGTTGATCTTCAAGTTTTGGACCAGGTTGGCGAGCTCCACACATACTATCATGAGCCTCTTTGAGTGTTTCCTATGCCTCTTTGACAAGCAGCGGAGGAGGATTCCATCATGCGATCGGCGACACAGTGTTCTCATGATCACATTGTAGTAAAATTTAGGGTTTTCCTTCTAATGACAGCCGCCTCTTTAGGGTCATCAGACACAATGTCGTACAATTCGTAGTCGATTGATGAGAATCGTCAATCCCTGAGCTCTGAACCTGCTAAGTCTCTAGAGTTTCTTTGACTTTAAGGTTCACTGCTGGAATCTGATCATTTTCGAGGGCGAGTTTCGGACAGTACAAGTCATGGTTGTAGACGAGTACTTCTCTGCCGCTCCGGCTGGAAGAGCTAAGGAAGCGGCGAGGGACGCCGATGCATTTGCATGCGCATTTTGCTAGCAAGGTACATAGTCGATGTAGAAGTTTCTGAACCTTTCTGCAATGTGGATAGTTGCGCTGTGATAGGGTACTAAGTCTTCATATTTGACTTCGTACTCCCCGCGAAGTTGGTTAACAATGAGCTTTGAATCACCGTATGCTTCGAGATTTTTAACGCCAATCTTATCGGCGATTTGCATCCCAATTAAGAGAGCATTGTACTCTGCTACATTGTTAGAACACAGCACAGTTAATGAGAATGCACAAGGGATTCCGTTGTTCTATGGGGAGACAAGTACTACCCTCACTCCTGCTACAATATTTCCTCGAGGACCCGTTCTTGATGCGTCGTCGAATAAGAGTTGCCACACCTGTCCTTCGAAAGACATCTGGGTCAAGCAAACTTCAGCGACTCCGTCTGAGAGATGTTCATAAAGTTTAGTCATTCTTGGATCTGAATGCTCAGGCAAGAAGTCTGCCACTGCATGTCCCTTCATAGCCTTTTGTGGTAAGAATTGCATCTCATATTGAAAGAGCAATATGACCCATTTTGCCCATCGACCATTCAGTGATGATAGCTTCATCATAAGCAATCTTAAAGGATTGACTTTTGATATAACGTGTATGGTTTGACCCACCAATTAGTGTCACGTCTTCTGGATGTTAAGATTTGTGCAAACAAATAGTCTCACATTGTCTAGACAAGAGGATTGTCTTGGATATATAAGGATTTGAGCTACTCCATCTAGAAAGCTAGTCTTTTGGGATGGTACCCCGAGTCCTTACAAATGGTATCAGAGCCATGCCCCAAACTTAGTCATGTGTGGAAGATCCCCTAAGAGTGGATGGCGTAGTCCCGGGCGCAGGCGCAGGCACAAGTGCAGTAAAAGGCACAATGCAACGCAGCGAAAAAGCGCAAGCATAGGCACGGGTGCAGTAAAAGACACAGTGCAATGCAGCAAAAAAAGGGCGCAGGCACAGGCACAGGTGCAAGTGAAAAAAGCACAGTGGAGTGCAGCGCAGCACATCGATTAAGACGCAAGTCTGGACTCTTTGTTTGAGGGGGTATTGTTAAGATTTGTGCAAACAAATAATCTCACATTGGCTAGACAAGGGGATTATCTTGGGTATATAGGGATTTTGGGCTACTCCACCTATAAGACTAGTCTTTTGAGATGGTGCCCCGAGTCCTTACACTGGACGATGAATACCAACGCCAAGTATTCTTTTTTGATCGCGTTGTATCGATGTTCAACTCCGATCATTGTTCTACTCAGGTAATAGCTATCTGCTCATGTCCTTGGTCATTATTTTGGATTAGAAAAGCTCTTAGAGAATGATCCATAGCTCGAACGCATATCAGGAAAGATTTTTCCGATGCTAGAGCTATAAGAACAGGTGGATGCGCGAGGTCCCGCTTGATTTTCTCGAACGCTTATTGCCAAGCATCGTCCCAGATGAATGAAACACCTTTCTTCATCAATTTGGTGAAGGGTTGGCATAGTCCTGAGAGATTTAAGATAAACCTCTGGATATAGGCTAGTCGCCTTGCAATCCTCTAAGTTCTCTAAGATTCCTCAGAGATTGCATCTTCTGGACGGCGCGGACTTTCTCTGAGTCGAGATGGATTCCTTTGGATGTTGTGACAAACCCAAGGAATTTACCGTTGGCTACCCCAAGAAGGATTTGGTGGAATTCATCTTCAATTGATTCCCCGAATGATATTGAATGCTATCTTCAGATCTGCTATGTGATCGCCTTTGGTACGCCTTTTCACTGCAATATCGTCTACGCAGCATTCCACTGTTTTGCGTATATGCTCATGGAAAATTGCATTCATAGCTCTCTGGTATGTCGTCTCCGCATTCTTCAACCCGATCACAATATAGCAATACACTCCTAGTGGTGTCCTCCAGGATGTATGCTTCTCATCGTCAGGGTATATTTCAATTTGTTTGTATCCAGAGAACCCATCCATGAAGGACATCCGTTCAAATCCACACGTGTTGTCGATCATGACATACGTGATTGGAAGGGGAAACTCATCTTTAGGACACGCCTCATTGAGATCATGGAAATCAATGCAAACTCAGATCTTTTCATTCTTCTTGGTTACGGGGATAATATTGGCTACCCAATCATGATGTTGTTCTCCCCTGATGAAACCGGAGTCTATAAGATTCTTGACTTCTGACAAAATCGCTTCCATTATCTTCAGGCAGAACCGTCGTTGTTGCTTGACGGGCTTTGCGTCCGGATTGATGTTGAGGCGATGCATAGGCACCTGAGGGTCAAGCCCGGGCATGTCCTCGTAGTTCCAGGCGAAAACATCTATATCTCTCGCACGAGAGATATTAGATCTTCCTTCTCGGGCGGTGATAAGCTTTCTCTTATAAAGATGGGTTTAGGACTGGCCTCATCTCCCAAATTAACCTGGGTTACCTTATCCTCTGTAGGTGGCTCGCGTTGTTCAAAGCGAATATCCCAGAGAGATTTAGGTGTTTGATCCAAGAATTTGTATTTGACTGGATCATTTCTTCATTTTCATCTTCCGAGTGGCTTGTTGAAACCATGTTTACTGAAAGTTCTTTGAAGATGTTGTCGACACTGATATCTGACTCTCACAATGACGTGCCTAACGAGTGATTATGGTGTAATGACCCTTCGGAGTCAGAGGCTGACGGGATCGGAGTGACACATAGCCCAGCCCCCTACGAGTTCGATGATAATAATCATTGGCTTTCCCTTTTGGAATGAAGGATCGAAGCAGTATTCTCCTTCCTTTGTCGAAGTTCAAGCCAAGATCACTTGTTAGGTTATGCCCTATGTTCTCCATCATTCTGAGTGCATTTGACTTATAATGAGAGAACTGAGGAAGTTCAGTCTCACTTTCTGAGTCTTCGCAAGTCATAAGTTTGGACTCAACTCTTCCGAGAAGGATCAGTTTTTAACCTTTGCGTCTTACTGGGACCTCGAAGAAAGATCCTTGCGCATCATTGACGCTTTTATATACTGTGAGAGATGATCTCACCGGTATATGCAATGATGTCAGAGCATCTATTGCTGACCAGGGGTCATCATTTACATCGGTATTAGTATCTGATGGCACGAAATTAGAAGCAAATACAAAAAGTTAAGCCAAATCTAATTCTTCATTAATATACCACTCATCTACATCATTGGCGGTGTTATTGGCGTCGAGCATATTAACGCTCGTTACAAGTGGATTCAGCTCCCAAAGACATTCTTCTTCTACCTCTAGCTCAACATTAGCTTCGTTACCAGAGTCTAGTCCTCTGTCTTGGAACTCTCGTCTGTCTCCAGAGAATCCTGGTACAGGAGAGAGTCTGTGAAGTAATTCTCTACCACCTTGAACGAATGCCTATCGGCGAACAACGTTCGGATTTTTTCATCTCCGTCAACATACTTCATGACTTGATGGAGAGTAGAGCGGACGATGGAGTTGCAATGAATCCATGGTCATCCTAGCAGCAAATTAGATGAAGTGTCAGCATCAATAATATAGCATGTCACCTCGAATCTTAGTCTCCGATCTGACATTTGAGTTTAATCTTTCCCTTAGGCGCGTACCATTGGCGTTGAAGCCATAATTGATAATTTGAGTGTTACCAAATCGGTGAGTGGGGATTCCCAAGTGCTGCATGACCTGGCGGGGCATGATGCTCAACGCGGATTCTAAATCCACCTGAATGCTGCTCACTTCAGATGATCCGATATACCATGTGAAGTACAGGGGTCAATCATGTTTCCCATTAACCTGCATGTCGTCTGGAGTGAAGATTATGCAGGGGACATGTTGAGAGGCGTGGAGCCTGTTTTCTTCATCCTCCTCTGGTTCAGCCAGAATCCGGGCCATGAAGGCCTCAGCATCGGTTAAAGCTTATCACAGAGCTTCTCTTGTTGACTTGGACAGTCTCAGAAGCTCATAATAAAGGGTGATCCTGGCCGAAATATTGGCCAGTTGAGCCAAGCATCAAAGCGGTAAGGTCTCAAAGATCCTTCCGCTTTGTCCTTTGAGAGAGCCTTGGCGTACCGAAGCTCCTTTTACTTCTCCACGAGTTGCTTCGTGGATTGCTTAGTTGGCTCTGGGGTGGGTTTAAGCGGATTTGCCACCATTTCATCGTACTTCTTTAAATATGATTGGCCTGAGCGAGTCCCAGCCATGAGCGGCGCATTTGGTTCTACAGCAAGGACAATTGTCTCCTCCTCAGAATCAATTAGCGAGGTGACATCAGTTTCTGCTTCCCAGAAGGAAGCACACACCACATTACAACGTGGGGCTTTTGCTTTTCCCCTGGACTTCCTGTGGGTAACAGTAGTCCACTGCTGGCCTTCCTTGAGGTCAGGATGAACCCACATGATCTCTCCTTGAGGAGTAGGAACAAGTATGGGACCTTTCTCCTGCTGGCGGTGTGGATCTACATTGACCACCCTTAGTTCCCCTTTCGGGATGGGAATTACTCTGGCTGGTGTTGGAGGCTGCATCCCGAACTGAAGAAATGACATCATGTTAGCTGTCATTTTCTTCTGCTTGGGGCGGAGCTTGAGCACCTCTGTATCAATCAAAGCCTGGAGGATGTCTTTGAAGATGTAACAACTCTTGGTAGGGTACCCAAGTATCATGTGGTATAAGCAGTAATTGGGGTTGTCGGTCTTGCCCACCTCCTCAGGACGTCCAGCTTCAAGAAGCTTCAATCAGTTTCTCTTATTGAATAACTTGAACAACGAATTGACATGCTCGTCTTTGAAAGAGTACTGCTTGTTGAAGCGCGACTGACTTGAAGAGCCAACCCCTCTAGCTGGTTGGATTTTGGAGGGAGACTTCGTCTCTTCGCCAGCGTGTCCTTTCTTTTAGCTTGGAAAGATGCTTTTGGCACGCGCCTTGTCGACTTTTCGAGTTTGAACTTGTTTTCTTCTTTCTTAACCTCGGCGATAATCTCTTCTGCCTGTTTGCCTTACTGGACCAACTTCTTCCAGGTACGGCTTTCAGCTACCCCTATCTGAGTCAAGAGTAAGGTTTACAAATTGTGAGGCATGTTTCCACCAGGGTGGCTTGGGTCATACCGCTAGGACATCGGAGTGCCATGTTCCACAATCTCTCCACAAATGTTTTAACTGACTATCCTTTCCATTGCCTCGTTGCCAGGAGAGTTGATGTGGTAATCTCCAAATTATCTTCGAAGAAACGAGTGAGGAAAAGCTTCTCCAGATCACCCCAGTTCTTGATAGAGCCTTCTGGGAGCTTCATGAACCATTCAAAAGCAATCCCTTTAAGGGTGTCGATGAATAAACGTGCCAGGATGACATCATTTGATACTAGATTCCCGCTTTGGGACTTGAAATAGTATATGTTATAGTTCAGTGACCCTCTGTCGTCGAAGTCATGTAGGGTCGGAGCTTTGAATTTAGGAGGGTACGGGACAAGATCCCACTCAGCCGGGTACAGCTGGGCCGCTCCTGCTTCTTGAAGGCCTTTCCGATTGGCGAGGGCCTCAAGGCGTTGCTCCAGTTTATTCATCTTTTTGGAATAAGTGCTCCCATTCTCTGAATTGCCTCCCTCTTCAGATGGAGACTTGGAAGACTTAGAATTGGAATGCTCCTCCTCGGTATGTACAGAGGACGAGCTTTCCCCTTCCTTCTGCTTACCCTTAGACTTCTTGGAAGGAGTCTTGTCCTTCAGCTTCTTCTTTTTGTCCTCAAGCAATTGCAAAAGCTTCTGCTTGAGGTTGTCAATAGATTCTTGCTGAGCACGAATCATATCGAGTTGCTCCCTTTGGGTCTGAGCTTGCTGTTCAAATCGTCTGGCCATTTCTTCAGGAGTGCTTGCCATATATGCAAGGCTTCTTTCTCTACAGAAGAGTTCGAGGCCTGTGATTCTGCGATGACAAAGTGTGACTCGCTTACTTCAATGCCCCGGCTAGGGTACTGTAGTCCACTGGGGCTGTTATGCCAGTTCGAGTACGGGTATGACGGTACACTCCTTCTGGCTCGGTGTTAGACTCGTCGGAGTTGACTATTGGCTGTTTTCCCTTAGTTCTGCTTGGTGTAGTGTTTGGATCCACCATGTTCGCAGTAACTTTAGAGTACTCTGCATCAGAGAAGCTTCTCCTTGTGCGAGAGCGATGCCTTTTGGCCGAGCGGGAGACTGACGTAGACGATAGCAGGTTAAACACCGACTATTTACTTACATGCGAGATGCAGTGGCATTCAGAGAGCACCGCTGTGATGAGCCGTTCACAACAGCAGGAGTGATTTGATGAACACTCCTCTTCTTTGTCAAGTAGTCCCTTAGATCTGTCGGAGGGGGATCGAAGAGACCAGCCTCGAGTCCCTGAGGATGAGGACTTTTCAGCTCCTGTCGGAGAGCGAATGTTGACCTTACATCGCAATTTCGAGACGCAAGTCTCAGGGGTGCAGGGCTCGGAGACGCGAAGTCACGTTTTGTAGAACAGACACAGTTCTTGCGTTTTGGCTTTGAGACGCGAGTCTCATGCCTCTGCTGATAAGAGACGCAGATTTCGCATTGCTGATTGTCGCGTTTGCCTGGGAACACTTGAGAGACGCAGACTTCATGAGTCACGCGTTCTGTAGTACAGACACGGGTCTCACGTCTTTGAGAAGAGATGTGAACCTCACGTTGCTGATCATCGCGTCTGTGATGTAGGGTCTCAACAACGCGAGCTTCTCCAGCTCTGTGTTTTTTATTATCTAGACGCAGACTTAGCGTGTTTGACGCAGTTCAGAAGAGACACGGGCCTGAGCCTTGCGTCCTGTATCTTTCAGACAAATGGTTTTTTCAGTTTATTCCATTTGTTGTCGACGTGCGCGACGCCTTTGTCGACGTTCAGCATTCTGGTTACGTCTCACGGGTTGTTAGGGACCCCTGGTAACCTAAAGCTGAGGAATGTTAAGAGGAGGGGTATGACAAGATTAGCCTTCAACAATGTTGGTCTCGCGGGTCTCGTAGGAGACGTTGACGCGGGCTACGTGTGCGACGCGGCCAGAAATAGCCCTGTTTACGCTGGCCATCTTTGGGGAAGGCTCCGAAAAGACTTGAGAGCGAATCTCCGAGGAGACCCTGCGGTATTGCCGTGCCACCCTGGGGCTCTTGGAGTCAGAAAAGAAAAACTCTTCATACTTTACCTGGTCGAATTTCACAACGAGTGACTTGACCGTTTTCCCCATGAAACTGACATCACCTTGCACTATAACTTGCTCATCAGTAGAGAAAGCAGTCCCAAACGGAGTCGCCATCTCTTATACTAGGAGGAAAGTTGAAAGTACATTGCAAATTTTCCTTGAATCAATGAAATATTACAATAACTCAAATTCCAACTATAAGAGAGAGAAGACACTCAAGCTCAGATCCCTTCTTTGTTTAAGGCTGAATTTTTTGCGTATCGGTAGAAAGTGAATCTTGTTTTTCATTGATCGGGTGAACGTCAAGCTTCTTTAGAACTTTCCCCCTTGGATCACGGATGGAGTAGCACAACTCTTATCCAATGAAATCTCAAAGAAACTTAGGCAAAAACTTGAACTCAGCAGGTTGGTAGAAGAGTTAAACTCTTTGTAAAGCTAATCTTCCTCAGCTCAAAATCCCGACCCCTTTTCAATAGCAAACTGAGCTATTTATAGGAGTTCTAGGGGAAAAACTGTCCCGTAAAAGCCCTCCATGATGGGGGTTAACTCCCTTCATTACGTGGGCAGTACTTGACCCAGTAATGGGGTAGTTATAACTGAGACGCAGGGCTCCTTTCCAGTTGAAACATGGGCTTGAGCTCTGTGTTTAGCCGTTGAGGTAACGCTGAGCGCGGGTCTTGAGCTCCGCATTTTGAGCGTCACGGTGGTGTTGAAATGCGAGCCTCCAACTATGTGTTTCCTTATTAATATGATGTCAAATGCGTGCCTCAAATTTTGCGTTTGAGACGCGGGCTTCAAGCTCTGCGTCTTGGTGTTGAAATGGTGCTGAGACGCGAGCTTCAAACCCTGCGTCTTGGTGTAACGGTCCCAGTATTATAAACTTCCATTTTAATTACAATCATCACAGATTTCCTTAATCCAAATATGGGACCCATCAAGATACAATACTTCAATTCGGCTAACATCAGCCTGCTCTATTCTTTACAACATTATCCACTTTGATAGCATATATGATCTTAACATGATTTAGCATATTTCCAAAATATTTCTCCGACAACTCATTAGAAAACATAGCCTAATACATTACTATTCCATAAAACTCCACAATATTATACAGGATTTGAGTCTATCACCAAGCATTTCAATATTTACAAGTTCATGACAGCATCTATATAGAAGTTTTGCATAGTTTTCTAAAACAATATACATATCACAAGAACATGCTAAAAAGATGAAAATGTCTCCGTTGACACCTATCCCGCATATGTTGTCATTAAGCGAGTCCCTTGCCTTTATCCAAACCTGAAGGTGATAATAAAAATAGAGTGAGCTCAACAGCTCAGTGAGTAAAACAGTATTTATATGCATGTCCATTATGTAGGTTTATTTGAAATTTTATCATAAGGTTAACACTTGTAATTGATACTATTTTTGCACATTTTTGGGTATTTGCTGAAATCCTGACCAAAACACAGTAACAGGTCCTGATGGTCGACTTGCCCATACCTATAGTCGACTAATACTACCTTAAGTCGACTTATATTGAAGCTATAGTGAATGGGGTTTGTTCAAAAAGATATTAACTCTCTGTTGGCTGTCTGTGCTTACCAAATCAACTACCCTGTCTGGTATAGTCGACTACACTTGATACTAATCGACTTACAAGACAACTATAGTCGACTAAGTCTGGATCAAAAAAGATATGTGCTCTCTGTTTGTTACTTATAACAACTTTTAGTCGACTACCCTTTCTGGTGTAGTCGACTACTCTATACACTAGTCGACTTACAAGCCAACTATAGTCGACTAATCATGGCTAAAAGAAAATATTCACTCTCTATTTATCGCCTGTAACTGCGGCTAGTCGACTAATATATCATATGTGGTCAACTAAGGGTGGTTTCCAGTGACTTGTCTACCCATTTTTTCCATCTATAGTCGACTAATCTATTGAAATTTGCCTGGGTAAGTCAACTATTACAGAGTCTGAAAATATCAATTCCTTATAGTTTTAACATATGTTTTCCATCTTAATAATACACTTGTTAAACATAAAGTTAGATTCCCCTTTCGGTCTCCTCCGGTTAAACCCGGTCCCTTCCTTCTATACGTTATTCAACGCAACATTCTCCCCTTCGATCACCTCCGGTTCAATCCGGTCCCTTCCTCCTATACGTTATCATATATTCTTCCCTTCGGACACCTTCGGTTCAACCCAGTCCCTTCCTCCAAATATGTAATAACCACATGTAAGGATTAATAAGACAATGTCAACATAAATGATTCTCATACTTTCTACTTTACATGATGCCAATATTATGGAAGTATAAGTAACCACTTATTAAATTAACAACATGCAAGTCTTTTTAAGATAACTAACATATTACATCATCCCAATATATGTGTGGCCAAATATAAGCATAAAGTCAAGTATGATATTCATTCATAAAACTATTTCCTTTTAAGAGACATGTGTTGACTATCATGCATACACAATAACGTGTGTCGATCATGCACCTATGTAAGCATTCATGAGAATACAACAACATAACACCACAGGATTGTTTATAATGTACATATAAGCATATAACCATGCACAAACATCATCGTTCATTTTCGCGTCCATTTATAACTTAGCAATTTCTCACTTTATTTTAAGTTTTACTTTACCTACTATGTTACTAGGGTCCGGATGTTCTACTCACCTTTGAAGAGAGTATCTCCTTATCAAGTTTGGTCTCCCGTTATAATGGAGTCTACAAGGCCACAATAACATTATAATCAGTTCTTAGTTAAAAGAGCATTAGAGGGGCAGAAATCTTAAGGTTTTGCTTACCTTTCAACCAATATCGCCCTTCTAACTCATTATCCTAGATCAACCTTGTCTTCAAGAATTTTCTTTTAAGGTGATATTAGATCACCGTTTTACCTTGTTCTATTAGGTCTTTGGAGGAGATAAAACATGTAAAGGAACTCTTTTTCTTGTATAAAAGAAGTAAGGAAAGTTTTGTGGGGGAATGAGAGGGAGAAAAGAGAGAGAGAGTGACTGAAGGAAGTGGGGAAAAACTGGCTGCTGTTGCTGCTGTTTTCTGGCCGTAGCAAAAGGAGGAGAAGGGAGGGTTTTGTGAAGTTAGAATGAAAAGAGAGAGAGAGAGAGAGAGTGTGTGTGTGTGTGTTGCCAAATGAGATTATTCTCTTCACCCCCTATTTATACTCCAACATCTTCAATAATATCATGACAAGTGCCCCCCAACACCATCTCTCTACACCTATATCTTACACCTATAGGTAAGGTTCCATCCCTCCCCCCTTCATGAGATACTAGTACCCACAAGTATGGTGGGGGTATGCTTGCAAAGTCAACATGCATGTGTGTGTATTTTATTTCATATACATACATACTAATATATACATACTAATATGTACAGTATAAGCATCATGCATGAATATTTACTTCCACATCACCTCCTTAAAGCATTTAAATATTAGGAAAAAGGTGATTAGTTAAGGCGAGTATTACACTCGGCATTGAAGGGATGCTGGGGCGTGAGTTTCGAGCCTTGCGTCTTGGTACTGCATAAATGGCTTTGATTAGTCTCGCGTATGGAGCATAAACTCTGTCATCTGATGACATGCTTTAAGTGTTTTTTAGGCAGTCTACAGTGGGGATCTGATTGGGGATCCAACGGTGTCGTCCTCCGAGGTGGCGAGCATCTAAAGAGGTCGTCGAATTTGATGGCGGGGAATGGAGGCCGGATCAGACGGGGGAGGGGGAGAGGAGGCCGGATCTGATGGCGAATCTTGTCAGTGGAGAGGGAGGAAAGAGGAGGGGGTGCCGCCGACTGGATCAAGCCCACTGCCTCTGCTTTCCGCTGAGAGAGAAAGAGAGATTTAAAAAAAAATAATCAAAACACGTATTTTGCACGTGCCCCTTTTAACGGTAAAATAAATAGTGTTAGCCCAAGGGGGTCAACATATAAGTTTTCGTAGTGTAGCCTATAGGGATATTTGGTGCAACACCCCCAATAATACATATGTGTTTTTTCTTAATTTACCTTTCTTAAAATATTTTGCATATGTCAATAAGGTTTGACTTGCTAATAAAAATACAAAAATGACTCGTGGAGTTCCAAGTTTAGATCTTACTACTGCCAACAACAACAACAACAACTAAGCCATTCGTCCTAAGTATTTGGGGTAGGTTACATGAACCAAAAGAGAATTACGTCATATCTGGCACATGGATCAGCTTTCTCCACCCATTCCTATCGAGCAGTATGCCCTCACTAAGACCTTTAACCTCTATATCTTGTCGTATTACCTCCATTCATATTTTCTTCGGTCTCCCCTGCACTCTTTTAACTTGCCCTAATTTGATACGTTCTACTCGTCGGACTGGCACATCTATAGGTCTACGTCGCACGTGACCAAACCATCGTAGGCGATTTTCTCTCATCTTCTATAGAGGTTACGCCTTTCTTAGTACGAATATCTTCATTTCTCACCTTATCTCTTCTCGTGTTACCACACATCTAACGAAACATGCACATCTCTGTTACACTCATCTTTTGGCATGATATCTCTTTATAACCCAACATTTTGTGCCATATAACAAAGCTGACCTAATAATTGTCCGATAAAACTTTCCCTTTAGTCATAACGGAATGTTACGATCACATAAAACTCTTGTTGCGCTCCTCTATTTCAACCAGCAACCAGCAGGCTTGGATTTTATGATTGAAATCACTATTGATCTTCTCATCTTTTTGGATAATAGAATTCAAGAACTTAAAACGATTGCTCAAATCTTACTACTGCCCATGTTTAAAAAAAAAAAGACCGTCTAGTGGAAGATTAAATCGTAAATTCAAGAAAATATTAGAGTATTTAAATACAGATGAAAAAACGATAAATATTTATATGCGTGGAGAAAGTTATGGAGATTTTCCCGACGGTACTAATAAGGAGCTCACAGTGTGCTGTATCTGGTCACCTCAAACGGCTTTTTTAGGAAAATTTGCCCCGACGCTGCTGCGGCCCTAAAACTACACACCTCAACCGCCTGTCGCAGGGGTCCCATTTCTTATTCTCACCGTGGTGAAACCACTCCACCCTGACCTAGGTCTCTCCATTTCAAAATACACCGACCGTTCCCAGCAACCTCTCAAAAAGGCTGCGTCTGGTCACTTCTTCACTCCACTCGCCCTAAAAATACCCTTCCTTCCCCAACCGTTTCAAATTTCAAATCCCTCCACATCTCTCCCTCTCTCCCTCTCTCTCGCCATGGGCGGATCTCACAGCCGTGAGGATCTGGATCTCTCCGACTCCGAACCCGAATCCGAACCCGGATCCGCGAAAGACGAAGAAGACGATGAGTCCTTCCACTCCCCGGCCGCCTCCTCGGCCAACCGGACCCCCACCAAAACCCTAACCCCGCCCTCCCTTGACGCCGTCGATGCCAAGCTCCGCTCCCTCAAGCTAAAATACTCCAGCAAACCCCACGCCTCCCCCTCCCGAAACCCTAACGCCGTCAAAAACGCCGTCAAGCTCTACCTTTACATCGGCGGCAGCTCCCCCAGTGCCCGCTGGGTCCTCTCCGACAAGCTCACCGCCTTCTCCTTCACCAAACCCTCCGACAACTCTGACGACGACGAATCCGACAGCGGCTCATCTGCCCCTTGGTTCTTGAAGATCGGATCCAAGGTCCAGGCCAAGGTGGGCCCCAATTTGCAGCTGAAGTCGTTCCCTGACCAGCGGCGGGTTGATTTCGTGGCTGACGGCGTCTGGGCCATCAAATTCCCCGCCACCGAGAGCTACAAGGAGTTCCACGATCAGTATAAGAAATGCCTCTTTGAGAACACCTACGGGTTTGAGGACAATGAGGATAATAGGGTTAGGGCTTTTGGGAAGGACTTCATGGCGTGGGCAAAGCCTGAGTCAGCGGATGAGATGATATGGGAGGATGCCGATGAGAAATTTGAGGCGACCCCAAAGAAAAGTCAAGATCTTTTAGAGGAGTTTGAGGAGGAGGCTCATGGTGGTATTCAGAGCCTCGCACTTGGTGCCCTTGATAATAGCTTCTTGGTTAGCGATTCGGGGATTCAAGTTGTTAAGAATTTTGCTCATGGAGTTCATGGAAAGGGGGTTTCCGTGAAGTTCTCCAACAATTCGAATCCGATGTTTTCCACTCCGAAGAAGGCTTTGTTAATGCGAGCAGAGACGAATATGCTGCTGATGAGCCCAGCTGATTCTGGAAAGCATGCAACTGGGGTTCATCAGCTTGATATTGAAACTGGAAGGGTTGTTACTGAATGGAAGTTTGAGAAGGATGGGGCTGATATTACAATGAGAGACATTACTAATGATAGTAAAGGCTCGCAGTTGGATCCATCGGAGTCTACATTTTTAGGATTGGATGATAACCGGCTGTGCCGATGGGATATGAGAGATCGGAGAGGGATGGTTCAGAACATGGCAAGTGCGATGGAGTCACCAGTGTTGAATTGGACTCAAGGGCATCAGTTTTCAAGAGGAACGAACTTCCAGTGTTTTGCGACTACAGGTGATGGGTCAGTGGTGGTTGGGTCACTTGATGGGAAGATACGGTTGTACTCAAAGAGCTCAATGAGGATGGCAAAGACTGCTTTTCCGGGGCTTGGGTCGCCTGTTACCCATGTGGATGTGACTTTTGATGGGAAGTGGATTTTGGGTACAACGGATACTTATTTGATCCTTATATGTACTATTTTTAAGGATAAGGATGGGAAGGAAAAGACTGGGTTTAGTGGAAGGATGGGGAGTCGTATTGCAGCTCCAAGGTTGTTGAAGCTTACTCCACAAGATTCATATCGTGCCAGTGCGAACAATAAGTTTCGTGGTGGGCAATTCTCATGGGTAAGAAACTACCAGTTCATTGCGTCTCATTATTTACACACGTGTCACACTGTTATAGTATTCCTAAATTGGCATATCCATATAACTAACATGATTTAGTGTCTTCATTATATTTGTTGTCTTAATTATCATCCTTCATTTGAACCAGATTAAAAATGTGATGCTGAAAAGTTAATCTGTTAAATTAATTTTCTTCCTGGTATTTGACTTAATCATAGTGCTAACCGGATTAATCTTCTTCCAACAATTTTGGCCAGTATTATGTAGTATGTCAATTCTTGCTATTTGTTCCCATTAATGTTTACCAATTACATCCTCATTGGCAGGTTGTCAATCATTACTTACGATTTCTAGTTGCATGGAATTCTAGTATCTTTGTATTAAATATTTTTAAAAAGTTTTTTTTTTTACTTACCCTGGTTAGATTGTGTTATACATGCCAGTGTAGTTGAGCTTTTGGCTTTTTCTTTAAAGAACCTAAGGAGCACAGACATGGACATGATACTATATGGAACATGACACACTAAATTCTGAAATAGTGAGAAAGCATACATAGTGAAAAAAGCAATCAGACGGCATGAAGTGTTGTGCTGATACGTGTAACGACTTAACTTCAGACATGTCAATGCAGCAAAGTCAGGAATACACTTTATGTAAATGTTGGTTCACTGTTTCTCGATGCTTGTCTTTTCATATTGTAATTCATTCAATCTTTTGGTTACCTTCATTGCTCATGCTTTTCCACATTAGGATGCCACTTTTTAAAAAAATGAAGGACACTTCTTTTTTATATCAGATTTCTGCAATGAACGATTTCCATGATTGTGTTAAACATGGCAATTTTTTTTGATGGGTGTTTATTTGTTCAACACAAGCTCTAATTCTGCCTGGTAATATTTTCCTTCGTGGTGGTATTTCTAGAATGAGCATGCTTGCTGTGAAATTTAACTAACTGATGGGGAACAAGTATTTATGATATACCAAAATGTTTTGCCTAAAAGTTTACAACATTGGGTCACTGTTGGCAGGATCCTTCAGATTTTTATTCATGAATTTCTGATAATGTGGATGTTTACCACGACAAGTTATATAAAGATGTCTCTAGTGTAATTGTTTAGAACATTAGGTCACTGTTGTCTCTTGACTTGTTTGACACTTTTGACACTTGGATCTTTGAGGACACTTCAGAACACCCCAAGGACGCTCCAAGAATACGCCTTTCTGCTTTTTATCAAAACTTCACATGACAAATATCAGACTCTAAACCATGTAAGTAAAGGTCTAACTCAATTTTATCAAACCACTGACTAGTAATTATGTTGATCTGTTAGTACATAAACATATTTGGTCATACACCTGTCAAGCACGGCTGTACCGCCGTGTAAAATTTATTTGGAAGATTCCTGTATCTGGAACTCCTGGATGCACAGTCATGTGGTACTTGTGTCCCTTGTCAAAGTAACATTGCATGAGATTGCACAAAAAGAAACTTACTGCTAACAGAAAATTATATTTCCAGCTTGTTGAGTTTCTTGAAAAATCTAGTGCAGGTTTTTCCTTTTGTATGTACTAATAGCCTAATCATAAATATTAAACTTCATGGCAAATGGAAAGTAGTAGCCCTTGAAAATTTATAATTTGCAGATCTTTTGATGCAAAATATGACATTCTAATCCCTTTCCATTCTAATCATAAATATTTACCGGTTACTATTGATAGTGCACAAATTATAACCACTTATTGTGCAAGGATTCATTAAGGTTTTATCCATGGGCTAGAGTAAGAAGTTGATTGATCTCATAACCGAAATGCTTGAACCAAGAGGCATTTATGCAGGAATATAAATGTTTTATTGAAAATTTACAATCAGATTTTCAAGCTTGAGTTTGAAGGCAATAAAACCTTAATAAGGGCAATATTTTTGCCATATTATTTGAATAGCTGTACATTTAATAAGATATATATTTTTATTAAAGAATATAAATTACTATATAGATATGTATGTTATGTATGCATGCATGTTTTACTTTCTTGGCATACTGGGACATTTCTCTTATTTGATTTAATTCTTGAACATTGTGCCACACATGCTCTTCAAGTTTTGGCATTTCATTGCTTAATGCCAAGTACACCACTATTAATATGTTTCTAATCATAGGTATAACTCTAAGAAATGAGATTTATAAGCTATTGGAGAAGCTTGGCCTTTTGGTATCTAGCATGACCTATGTTGATTGTGAAAATTTAGTTGCAATTCAGGCAACTGAGTGAAAAATCGGTGATCTCTCTTTTATGATCCTGGTTAACTTGATTTTACAGAATTTGTTTGATTCACAGACATGGAAATATATGCTTTTGGTTCTATATGTCAAATCTTGTAAGTTTCATCAGAAATTAGATGCATGCTGGCTTAATGAGTCTTTGTTATTTATTTCTTTACAAAGAAAAAGTAGCTTGATTATTGTTTTCATGGATGGAAGTATTTCAGTATGAGTTATACTTGAGTATTTGAAGATGTCCATTAGATGTTATATTCCTTGTTAGTAGGATAAATGTCACATGAACAACTCGAAACCAACAATTCAGATGAATAAAATAGTAATGGGGATGTTCAGATGAATGTGGCAAACTGATGAAAGACAAGAGAATCCTGAAAAAGAATGAATATGTTGGATAAGTGCTAATTCAATATACAAAGTCATAAGTAAAGAAAAATTGCTACTGAGCGAATCACTTCATAATGTCAAGGAAGTTCTCATCCAGATATGAAGAGTTCACTTGGCTCTTATATCAGAGGACCTCTTGCTCTTAGGCTGTAAACTGTCATGTTTTAATAACATTTCTTATATTTCATGTTCTCTTTCACTCAGTCACTTCTAGAGAGAAGTTATAAAGGAAGCGTTACAATATTATTGTGGTAGAGCAAACTACCACAACAAATTTCAGCAGTAACTTTTATCTCAGTAACCACTCGACCACTGCCTTCATTGACAAATCAAGCATCAACATTTTCACTGCTTAATTCTGGAGGTACTGGGCTTGCAAGTTTGCTGAGCTGTATCATCAGTTAATTCCAGTGGTCTTTCCTTCATCTTTTGTGGTCAACCGTGAAATCCCACCTTCAACCTACTCTTTTAACGTTTCATATCAAATAAGTTCCCATTTGCCTTTCCCATTTCAAATTCTATCCAGATATTGCATGTCATAGGAAGCTGTATTAACGATTAGGAATTTAAGTCAGTTCTTTTGATCTGTTAGCTCAGAAATTTGGTATCCTGTTTTCAGTATTGAATATTTTTTATTATCAAATTTCATCAAATTAGATATGTTCCAAAAGCTACAGAGCCTACTTTCCATCAACAGAAACTGCATGACAATCAGAGTGTTACTTAACAATTATTATAATGTTATTTAGGGGACCCATGCTGTCTGCATCAGTCCAAGAATGCAAAGCTTTTGCTGCAAATCATGTTGGTTCAAACTTCAAACGATGTCAATAGGAAAGAAATGCTACCAAGGATCATTTTAAGCTGACTTATTTTTAGATATATTTCATGGTTTGCATCAACTAAATGACATCTATCCAAGAGGGATTTAAGAGATTTTACAATGGCTTTCTCCTATGAGTAATCCACCAATTCATAATGCTACTATTGTCATACCTTATTTCGAAGAAAGTAGTTTCAACAATGTACTCTCTAGCTGTTCTATTTTTCTTGTTTAGTTTGATGGGTACTTGAAAGTTGATTATTAATATTTCTGATAGTCAAGTGTAGAACCTGCTGGACATGGTCTAAAAGAAGTGTAACTTTGGATCGTTTAATGTCATCTCTATTGGAAGTTTAAATTATGTGAGAGTGGGAAAGTTTGCTATTTGGGATGACTTGATATTTGTTTTGAAGATGAACCATGGCCAAAGATCCGGTTTTGTGTAAACATGACATGTCTATGAATCCACGTTACTTGAGGAGCAGTATTATCAGTCAATTATTCTCTTGGGAAGATTATTGCTGGAATTGGGGACAAAGTTTTGCATACAAAGATTTTAAAATTGTATAGAGACAAACTATGGGTTTTCCATATCAATGTCTACCGCAAACGAAGGAGCTAGTGAGTGCTAAGAAATTTGGTGCTTCTCTATTCTTGCTCTTAATACCCAAGGGCAAATTTTCCCCAACTTTGAAATGATGAATAACCATTGAGCCAATGCTTAAGCCCAGTTGGGCAGTATAAGATTTTACATGGTTGGTAGTTAACTTGTCAATGAAATGAATGACGCAGTTTGCTATATCTATGAGTTCAATTGATTAACTTGATAGGTTTTAGAGAATGAAGACTGAAGTGATCTCTTACATGTTAGTCGAACAATTTTTCTCATTCCATTGAGGTTGTTGCCTAATCCTAAGTGAGGGGGTCCACAAATTATTTTTCTCTCTTTTCAATTTATATCTTGAATTATCATAATCAAAGAATTCTCTTTCAATTTGTGGCAGGTAACTTTCATGAAAGCTTGAGGCTTCTTTAGGTTTATCAACCAATGAGTATAAACTAATAGAAAATTGAATAAGATGGTCTCACACCAAAAGGTATTGGGCTAGGATTTCTTATTATGATTTTGGTGGAAGTCGATGATGACGGATTGGAAAAAATATTTCTCTCTCTTTTTTCAATTTATATCGTGAATTATCATAATCAAAGAATTCTCTCTCAAACTGGGGCAGGTAACTTTCATGAAAGCTCGAGGCTTCTTTAGGTTTTCAACCAATGAGTACAAACTAGTAGAAAATTGAATAAGATGGTCTCACAGCAAAAGGTATCGGGCTAGGATTTCTTAGTATGATTTTGGTGGAAGTCGATGACAGATAGGAAACATTATGATATCTCCACATTTATATCAACACTACATGTGTTGGGTTGCAAAGATAATCTCAAACAGATGGTACAGTCACATACATGTCTTTAAGAGTTCCGGATGGATTTATATATGGAGTATCAGCGAGCCTTCTTATTTATTTTGTGATGCGGACAACAAAACAAAAACATAGTGTATCTACCATTGTTGGAGAAGATGCATTAACTCGACATAGATCCAGTAGTTCTCGTTGTATTAGGATTTCTAGTTTTTATTTCTTAATTTTTTGATTTTTAGTAATCAGAACTGTAGCAGGATTTTTAGTTTTCTTTTCATGTAGGTTTCCTTTTCGTGTATTTTTCTTTTTTTTTTTTTGGACTTTTGATTTCTTTTAAGATTAGTATTTTTAATTTAATTGTAACTTGGAGAGCACAATTTTGTAGCATATATAAGGCCTCTCATATATTGACTTTGAAAGACGATGAACAATCAGTGAAAGTTATTTTTCACTCTCAAATTAAGTTTGATTATTGGATTTCTCGATCCTAAATTCTGTTAGTGGTAGGATGCTCTAGTCAGACTCAATTAGTAGTGGAATGCTCTAATTGATTTGTTTATCTCTATTCCCCCCTCTATCTCTCTTTTAAATATCTTCCTCTCAAATAAATCTCCGTCGAATACTCCGTCGCTAAATCCCCCCCTCTCCACGCATCCAACAACTTCGGCTTCGTCTGCATAAGCGTCTCTACTCCTCAACGACCCTGTTTTCGTCAACTGAATATGTTTTCATTTGCGTGAGTTCAGAGATCAATAATCAACAAGCAAGTTAAGATCAAATTTACAATCATCTCACGTATTTTTCATATTACATCAAATTCTTAATTACTAGTTTAGATACACATCATTTAGTCTGTTATCTATTCTGATTTTCTCTCCACATAAATAGAAAGCGAGCGAATCTGAATTGCTTTGTAGTTTCAATGTCTTTTTTCTTGATAGTAACATCTTTTACCTGCAATAATCATAGCATGCAATTAGTTTCTTGCTTTGATATGGATAAAATACTCGCATGTTAAATAATATAGCTGATATTAATTATTTTAAACTTTCATATCAACAATCTTTCTTATTGGTGAAGCGTATCTTTGAGTTATTTAATCTTTTGCTTTCACTTCTGTACACGTTTCACATCATCTTAGTATCAGAGCACAGTTAGGTAAGATTTGCATAATAGTCACGTTTATTTGCTTTCTTGCATCTAGTTAAATTTTATTCAAAACAAAAAATAGTGTTATTTAAGAATCATTGGAGGGTAAATCTTTCCCTAAAATTTCGTACGATTGGTGTATAACTAAGAAAGGGTTCTTAACGTGGTTCTGTAATTAAGAAACGCCAAGAGTAGAAATCTCCCATTTGAATTACGTCGATCTGGCCAATTGGACTGGTAAGATTAATGGTTTGATTAATTTGACAATTTAAAAAATTAACAAAACAAAATAAAAATTAGTTTAGATTTGCATTCATTTTAGGATTCATATATTGCATGCCAACTCATAGTAGTACCTCATACTTGCGTGTAGAAGTTAGTGAACTGAATACTGATTCCATGGCGTCCCAACCTACCTTAGCTGACATCATGGCTAAACTTGAATTTCTAACTCAAGAAGTTAATGCCATCTGTTTAGACGCAAAACGAATGAAAGACAATATCAATAAGGTAGTAGCCAAATTGGAGACCCACAGGCAGAACCCGAAAAGCGGTACTTGTGTAGACCCCATAGTTAGAAAAAGTTATGGACGAGCCTGATAGTATTATTCCTCTGATATTTACTCCTGTAGTAAAATAAAAAGGTTAGTGATGTCATGTCCCAAAGGAGTTTCAAGATAAATCGCGACTGATATGTGACACCCAACTCGTGATTGAATTTGATTCTGAAGAGTTACATATCACCTAGACATAGATTCTGATGAAGACGTAGATGATGACTTTGCTGACGATCAAGTCGATGAAAAATTAGGTGATGCTATTGTAGAGTTTAGTATCTTGATTTCCCCTGAAGTCACCCCATTGATTACAGAGATTACCGATGTCTTCTCTAAAGACAATATCCCAATTCCTCCCGAAGTCACCACTATTACGGAGTTTATTGATGTCTTTCCTAAAGATGTTATAAGCAGTGACATTAGTCAAACATATTTGACTCACTTATCCATTATTAGCACTGCATTTTCACAATTAGGAGACAAGAACTGTAGCGTCATTGTGGACAATAGAAATTGTACCAATGACTCAAATCCATTATTCTTTAAGGTATTTGAAAATGATGGATTAAAATCATTATCCCACTCTTACCCATTTAAGGCACCATGACTCAAATTCACAACCATAGGAGTTCAACAACCGTGTTTAGTCCCGATCAACTTTCATCTTTACCTTTAGAGAACTATGTGGCACATGTGAGGTACTAAATCTAAGTTCTCCACTGCCTTCCAACTTCCCACTGATTGTTAAACCGATGTCGTCTATGAGTCTGTATTATCATTTTTTGCATCACATGTGCACGTGGAATCACATCACGATTTACATGAGAAAGTCATGGATAAGATTGCTCAACATAACGCCAACTACGAGATGCATATTGATATTAGGAAATTGTTTAAAACTTTTAATGTTGGAGATGTTTTACGTGCTTTTTGTATTGATCCATTTCAAATCTTTAAGAAACTAAATTGTAGTGTTTATGTTATAGATTTTGATATTAGTTTTATTTTCAATATTGAAGATCTAGTGTATTATAAAAGTTTTATTTTAACTCTAGCAACTTCTTTATTGATGTGCCCTCCCATGAGCTTATTTTTGAGAGATCCTCCATTTCACCAATTTCAAATATTTTAACCAATACAATAGATCAGACTGATAAAATTTTAGATAATGAAATTATTATGACTTGTAAGTAATTGATTCGAAGGAAAGGAAGAGCGCCAACTAATCCCAACAAGTTGAAGTAAGATGAGATCACTTCTGACTCGACGAAGTCGAGCTCTCTCCAACACGGGGAGAATGATGTGGACAACAGAACAAAGACATGGCGTATCTACAATCGTTGGAGAAGACGTGCTAACTCGACATTGATCCAGTAATTATAATAGTATTAGGATTACTAGTTTCTATTTCGTAATTTTGGTTTTTAGTAATCAGAATTGTAGTAGGATTTTTGGTTTCTTTTCATGTAGGTTTCTTTTTCGTGTATTTTCTTTCTTTTAGACTTTTGATTTCTTTTAGGATTAATATTTCTAATTCAATTGTAACTTGAAGAGCACAATTTTGTAGCCTTTATAAGGCCCCCATGTATTATTCACTTTGAAAGACGAACAATCAATAAAAGTTTTTCTTCACTCTCAAATTGAGTTTTATTATTGGATTTCTCGATCTTAAATTGTGTTAGTGGTAGGATGCCCTAATCAGCCTCAATTAGTAGTGCGATGCTCTAATTGATTTATCTATCTCTATCTATCTCCCCTTCAAATTTCTTCCTCTCAAATAAATCTTTGTTGAGTACTCCGTCGCCAAATCTCTCTCTCCTCGCCATGCATTTAGCAACTTCGGCCTCATCTGTGTAAGCGCCTCGACTCCTCGACGACCCAGTTTTCGTCGATTGTACTTATTCTCATCTGCGTGAATTCAGAGATCAACCAACAATCAACAAGCAAAAAAAATCAAATTTACAATTATGTCAGGTATTTTTTTACGTCAACTTATCTAGTCTGTTATCTATTCTAATCTTCTATCCACATAAATAGAAAGCGAGCGAATCTGAATTACTTTGTAGTTTCAATGTCTTAATTCTTAATAGTAGGATATTTACCTACAATAACCATAGCATGCAATTAGTTTCTTATTTTGATATGAATAAATTACTCACATGTTAAATAAAATAACTGATATTAACTATTTTAAGCTTTCTTACCAACGATCTTTCTTATTCAAGCGTATCTTTGAGTTATTTTATCTTTTGCTTTCGCCCCCGTACACGTTTCACATCATTTTGTCAATAATATTTTGTTGTTTGGGGATGTGAAAGTTTAAAACAGAAAAATGATGAAAATTCATTTCTTAAGTGTAATACAATTGTCGTATGGGTTTATTTGTTATAGTCCTGATTTTGTCTCAGTCAAGACTCCTGTTTACATTCACTTGTTTAATTGCAAGTAAACGTATTTCTCATGCTCTGATTTTAGTTTGGACTTTTATTGGTTGAGATTGTTTATCATTCTTCTTCTTAAATCAAGGTTCACAGGAGTTGTTTGTATGCATGTGCAATGAAATTTGTGAGTCAGTCTAATCAAGAATGCTAATAGCTCCATAATATGAATTACTGTTGACAAATAGACATTTGAATATCTATTGATCTTGAATGTTGTTTACCATCACATTTGAGAAGGGAAATTTAAATATTATATGTCACAATTTCTTTTGGGATTTTAGTCCTTCTAAATGACATAAAATTATCTTAAGTTATTTATTTTTTTCTCTATATTAGTCTGTCAATGGTGATTGGTAACAGTTATTCCAGTGAAAACTGGTTCACCACATTAGTTTAGTGCTCTGTCTGGTTGTTCCTTCACTTTATATACTTGTGAATTTGAGTGTTCTTGAGAGTATGATTTGATTTTCTGGTAAGATGTTTTTTTTATTGATCTCTTCACCTGAATTAGGGAGGAGCCAGGACTGGAATCTATCTAGGTATGGCAGCAAGGAAAATGCATATTCTTGCAGCATTTGCTGAGTAAAGAACACTAGTACCTACTAATAAGTCACACGATATATAAACTTATAACAAGAGTAAATAATAGTAAAAGAAAAGATAAATTCTAGGTAGTCATGGATTTATTTTTATTTAATTTCTCAAATTGAAATTGGAAGTAGGAACCCCCACCCCCCACGGAAAAAAAAAAGAACTCCCAATTCAAACAGAAAATTGGAGAGGCCAGTGATTTTTCTTCAACTTCTTTAATAGTATAAATTAATTTTATTTTTATTTTACTTCCACTTCAATCTTCTGTAGCAAAATCATAAATAAATTTAGCCTAGAATTTTCAAAACTCAACACAAAATAACTTGTAATATCATCTGCACATGTTTATGATTTTAACATTATAAGTAATTAAATTGGACTTTGATAATCTCACAGCCTTATGACAAAGTAACTTTCTGTATTGCATGAATATTTCACTTCAGTCATATATAGCATTATGGAGAGTGATGGTTAGATGCTAACACTTTCTGGACTTTGCATGTCACACCCCGTGTATATAATTTTTGTGTACGGTTTCCTCACTCAAAAATGATGGCTACGATTAATTTATGAGTTTATGGAGACTATTATATACAGATTTTCCAAATGCATAGTTCATGTGGGACTATTCACCTTAATTTGGGGTATTACATGCTTCCTTTGTTTAGGGCATGATGTCCTCGCCATACAAACACTTCACCAGGAGATATGGGTTTTTAGAGGTAGGCCCCATGGATTCTAGAGGTGGCCCCCACCATATCCAGTGGTGTGTGACACTTTGTTCTATATAGCATAGCAGTTAGCTCCATGTGACACTTCGTTCTGCACACTTCCGGCTAATGCTAGTTGTGATACGTTGTCACGCCCTAAGTATATAATTTTTGTCTAAATACTAGCTACTATTAATTCTTGAGTTCATAGGAATAATATACTATATACTTTTCAAATGCATATCCCTTGTGGGACTATTCACCTTAACTTGGAGTATTACATTGCATAGTGTTCCCACTAATAATGTCATTCATGTAGTGTAAAAAAGGGTTTGTCGGACTCTTCTTAAGACAAAAGGACAGAGGGCAATCGAGTTAGGGCACTCGAGGTGGGGATATATTTTTCTCATAGGCTGGTGTAATTAGAGTAGAGTTTGCACTTGCTCGCCCTCAACAAGACCTACCCTCACCTGAAGCTTCTTCTCATGCATTTGAGGAGAGTGTATGCTTTTCACCTGATTTTGGACTTTATGCTGGGTTCTTTCTTCCCGTCATCAATTGGTAAGAAAAAAAGAATAATATGGCATGGTGATGATGTTTTGTTGTTGGATAGTGAGGAGTTCAGTTTTTTTTATTATAGGCTAGCGACTGTGCTGTATTTATTGTAATTGTCACAGGGTCCACATCCATCCATATTTGTTTTCAATGTTCACATCATTTGTTCAATAGTTTTTTTTTTTTAAATATGTCTCATTCTGCATTGGTTTAGTTATAAACTGCAAAAGATTATTATTGTTGTTGTTGTTTATAATATTGAATGTTGAGCATTACTGACTGAATTCAGAATTCTGAATAGATCATTCACAATGTATTTCTGGTCCTCTATCCTCTTGGCCCGAATCCTCCCACTAGCAATCCACTCTCAACTTTATAAGCTGAGCTACCTTCAGTAGAATCTGTCTCGAATCCTGTCAGGGAGATGATTGGGTGGACCGTCCAGACTTAGAACCCACACTTTTAATCATGATTTACACCCTTACTGCTCCTGAATCAGCCAAATCAAATGTTCCATTTCCTTCTATATTACTCTGTCAGAGTTCAGGTTCTGCCTGTCTGCAATTCAATTAACATATTGTTGCATTTTGCATGCACTACAACCAGGTTACCGAAAATGGGAAGCAGGAGAGACATCTTGTTGCAACAGTTGGCAAGTTTAGCGTCATTTGGGACTTCCAGCAAGTGAAGAACAGCAAGCATGAGTGCTACCAGAACCAAGAAGGGTTGAAGAGCTGCTACTGCTACAGGGTTGTCCTCAAGGACGAGTCAATTGTTGATAGCCGTTTCATGCACGACAAGTTTGCTGTAAGCGACTCCCCAGAGGCTCCATTGGTAGTTGCCACCCCCATGAAGGTTAGCTCCTTCAGTATATCAAGCAAGCGTTGACACTAATCCATCCGATGTTCTTCTCTCTCTGAAACTTTCCAACCTAGCGATGATTGCAGCTTTACTAACTTCCTGTTTCTCGTACTTTCAAATGCTACTTGTCTTTTTCTTTCCGCCCCCCCCCCCCCCCCCACCCCCACCCAACCATCTGCTCTCTGTGGTTGAAATGTTCGTCTCATGGACAATATTGGATTATGTTACTGATTTCTGTTGTTGAAGTGGGTAAAATGTACTTGGAGTTGGTGGAAGATTTAGAAATTGATGATGGGGCAGTACTGCTAACAGAGGTTATGGTTGTAATCCACTTCTTTTGATTTGACAAGTTATTTATGAACGTTGTGATATTTGCCCAGAACAAGGTCAATCGCCAAGCTACTGTTTTTATTATGGTGTTATTAAATATTATGAGTTAATTATGCGTCAGTCCAGCAAATTATGAAAGGAAATCACACATTTGAGGCTTTATTCTGGATTGTTGATTTTTTGTATATTTGATAGGATTTCAAGTCCATTTGATTGTACTCTGATCTCTGATTAAAATCTCATAAAAAGTTTTGATTGCTTGCATAAAACTGAAGGTTTATCAGAGTTTGAAGCAGTTGCTTAGTTGCTTTATTGGACTCCTGTCAAATGGGCCTAAGTTTGTGAATACATGGGCCTTCGAATTATGTAGAGTCCCTGGAAGATGCAACATCGATGTCTTATTATTCTATATTTTTGCGTAGCCAATAGAAGATGAGGTGCAAAAGGCCCTAACTGCAGTTGAGAGGTCCCTTTGGTCTCCCTGAATGAGCCAACCAAGCTTGGTCATTGCAAGGTCCTTTAAAAAAATCACTCTTTTTTATTGTTAGCCGCCTGGGCTACTCTCTAATTGAGATGCCATTTTATTTGACCCCATCTTTGCTTCAGGACTCCCCAACTCCTACAACTCACCCCTGACTTCATAAAATTTTAATGGACCTTCTTTCTTTCTTTATTATTATATATACAGAAGAACAAAACAGCTTGTCATTTTTGTCGACCCAGCCATACAAGACACAAATAAGGGCAGCCAACTTCCAATCAAATGCCCTGATTTCCTATCTTTTGGATGCCAACTAGTACAGCACAAGGCTTATCAAAATGGGGTAGATGCCTTTAGATCCCACATATGATTCTTATTTTTTGAATCCACAGTGCCCATATTTTCTTACAATTGAATTTGCAACACGTGGGGCACACCACATGACTTGTCAAAACTGGGCAGCTGCCTTTAGATCCCACATATGATTCTTATTTTTGAGTTCAAAGCAGCCATGTTTCCTCACAATTGATCATCTTTCAACACAGGGGCATCTGTTAGCTGGGGACCAAGGGGTTGGAAAGTGGGAGGAAAGCTCACACAAGTTGTTTTACTTGGCAAAGATTGAGACTCTTGCTGTGGATCATGGGCCATGGCTGAGGTTTGGGGTCCCCAATTCACAAAGGATGCAAGAACAAGATGGATCTCTATCAATTGTGAGAGAGGGCATATATTGTTTTCCTTTCCTTTTGTGTTGATCATGGTGGGTCCAATTGCACCAAACCAAAATCCTTGGCTACATTAATAAGGAAAAGATTTTAGTTAGATTTGCCTGCCTACTATTGACTTCAATCTTGTGATAGAGATATACATCCATACATCCATCCTTCCTTCTATGAGGGGGCCTCATCCTTCAAATGTTCCAACTTCCCAACTTAAAGTTGAGGGCATTGGAAATGCAAATACACCTTCCACAGTCCAACAAATTTAGGGTTTTAGGATTTAGGCTTGGATCAAACCTAACCTACTTTAGTGTGGATTTGGGCAGGTCAGATTTAGTCTGAGTCAATATTTGGTGTGCTTTCCACTTTCAAATAGCTC